>JAOTQH010237306.1:0-33038 GCA_025631255.1 Cornus kousa
CCCCCCCCCCCCCCTCTCTTCTTTTTTTTTTAGTGGGTATTTATAGTTTCACATTTTTTTGGGCTTAATAATTGTTGTTGTTTTGTATAGGCAATGGGAATGAATTATCTTCACAAACGCAATCCTCCCGTTGTTCATCGAGATCTGAAATCACCAAATCTTCTAGTTGACAAAAATTATACAGTGAAGGTACCTATTCTTTTACTTGATGGTGATCAGCGAGTTAGGCAACTGTGTTTATGGTGAAAATTAAATTCTGTTACCACTTATAAATTGGAATTTTTGGTTCAAAACCTTTGCAGACCTTGATGTTTTTGAATTTGAAAATTCTTTCTATTTAGTTTCGCAGCCATTATTATTGTACCATGGTTGTTAATGTTACCTTCATTAATATCGGTCCTTCGAATAGATGTTGGCTGACAATTATTAATCCCACACATTGAAGCCAAATAAACTGTCCATATTGGCAATGCCCTGCTGAATGACACATAATTCATCGACTAGTTTGAATCTGAGATTGGAAATGATTTGGTAAAAGATAAATTTGCTAATTAGGCAAAGTTGTTGAAGTATAATATCCAAACTATCCCATGATTCCCACCATTAGATTCTATTAAAAAAAAAAAAAAAAAAATACATTTTAGTGCTAAAAGTGCATTGCTGAAGTCTGAAAGGCACTGTGAGGTTATTAGAACTTAGCGTTGCCAAAATTTTGTAACAGAAGCTGGAATCTGTGAATTTTATTTTTATTTTAAATGTTGGTTTAGTTAGATAGAGCTAGAATTTACCATGTATTTGTGGTCACTGACGACACAATAATTGAAGATCAAAAGGGTAAAATGGCAAATTCACCTCTTGAGTGTAAAATGGCAAATTCATCTCGAGTTACTAACTCACCAATTAGAGTTAATAATCATGCATTCTTATCATTGCTTACATTAGGACACAATGCACACATGATTTGATCCATTAAAAAGATGTTTTGAGTGCATGAAATTATTTTTGAACGACTATATTTTAATATTAATTTTATAAAACTAAATGTTTCGCTGGATATCTTGATCAATTGAAAGTTTCCAGAAAGTTTTTATTGAAGTAGTGTGCTTTGATCCAAAGCTCAATTGATGGACAGTGGTGCTCGATTAAATGCTCTCTCCATTGATTGGCGCTAAGTATTTTTATAAAAACTTCTATCAGAATTCTAAATGGCTTTATTTTCTTTTTCTGATTACAATAACTCTAATTCCTTAGGACTTGAACACTATACAATCACCATAGGCTCTTTGACTAAGACAATAGGTCTCCTTCACATTATCGAGAAAATACATATGCAAACTTCGTCAATACCAAATCACACAGACAAGCAACAATCAGATGTTACTAATTATTGGATCAAAGCATGGGTTGAAGAGCGAATCATGTGGGGAGCAGATATATTAACTTGCAGCAGCAGGGATCGGATTGGATCATCTAGTGTGAGTTTGGGTCAGAGGTAATTAGGGAATTCTTGGGTTAGAGTTTGGTTAATTTAGTTCTAAACTTTCTTCTGATAGTGGATTTGATCTGCCTGGACTAAGTGTTTTTCCTCCTGTTGTTTTCCACATAAAATTGTGTATTCACGTGTAATTACTTTATATTTTTATTTTAGCTTTATATATTTAAATAAATGATATTATTGCATTTTAAACTATAATAATTGTTAGAATTTAAAAATCAGTTATTTTTAGTTAGAATTGGATAGTATCTATTTGCCTCCCTCTAGATCTAGTTTAGGGCTTTGTGCACTCTGATGTAACAAAGCCTTCGGCAAAGGTCCATATTTTCTTTGGGGACATCTACTTTTTCTATTTGTCAAGATATCCCTAACAACACCCCCAGAGTGGGATAAAACCTAGTTTTTTTTTTTTTTTTTATTTCCTTTTCCTTTTTCTTTTTTGATGAGTATTTATTATTTTCTTTTTCATTTTCGCAAAATAATTTATTTTGAGAATATTCCTGATATCTGAAAGGTGACATCAGGTGCATGGTGCCTTCCATGGAGAAAAAAAAAAGCCTTTTTAAAGCATTTGAATTCCCCCCCAAAAAATATGCTTTTTTGCTGCATTTTTTGGCTGTATTAATTATGTTCATGAGAAATTCGGAGGAATTTCTTGTGAGTTTTTTGGTAGGATAGTGGTATTTACAGGGTTTGTGTCACTTGTAGTTACCTTTCTTGTAGTAACAAAAGTGGTCATTTGAAATTAATTTTGCGACATTTTTTATTTTTTATTTTTTTTTCACGTTCTGCTTTGTGCTCTATTTTTCAATTAGGTGCTGATTGTCAATTAATGTTGAGGTTAGTGTTGGATTTCATTAAATAGGTGGGTTGTGATGGCAGTCAGCTATTGATCTATAAATGTAGAAGTATGTAGATGTGATTGGTTTAGACAAGTACCAGCAAGTAGAGCTGATTTAAGAATTCACAGTAGATGTTGTATCTTTAGTTCTATTACTGTTTATCTGTGATGTATACCCGCTTATCAGATGGTTTGCATAGTGGGATTAGGATAGGGCCATTAGTTGTATAATGGTATGGTACATTTTGGTAACTCAAACATATGTTTTGCATCTACATAATATCTCCAGACCTGAATTAGAGTTGCGTAATCTGAACTTTGGGTTTTGATTTATAAGCATAATTATTAGGTGGTCACACGAATTCGATCTTAGAGCAGCCATTTTGTGCAAAAAGTGCAAAAGTTAAGGTCTCTCTCAAATCTTCCTCTCCCAGCACTGGCTTAGGCAGGAGATACACTGGGAAATGCGCTTTTATAATTAAACTTTTAGTTGCTGAACTATGTAAACCTTGCAGTGCGACTTCTTGCTTTATTCTCTTTCCCGCTTTTGTGCCTTGCAGTGCGACTTCTTGCTTTATTCTCTTTCCCGCTTTTGAGGAAGGCTCCTGTTTGATTCACAATGAGAGTGATTTTTTGTTATAGCTTGGAAATTGAATTTCTCTTCATAGATTTCTGCTGCATACTTGTTCAACTAGATTTTTCCCTAGAGGTATATTTTACTTTTTCATTCATTTAAAATAATCCATTTTCTGTACATTATGAAATAAAACTCATTTTGGAGTTAACATGTTTGATTTACATTTTTAAACTGCATTGATTTTACATATCTCCAATATGATGATACTCATTCTAATATACACTTACAATTGAAATTACTACACATCTACTCTATATATATGTGTATTACACATTGAACTTGTTCCCCTTGTCGTTAGATTTTAGTATTTCTCTCTAAGTTCTTGTTCCTTGGTCCAAGGATGCCATTACTCCTTCCTTATGTATCTAGTGTGTTTAATCAGGTCTGTGATTTTGGTCTTTCCCGTTTGAAAGCAAACACATTTCTTTCATCAAAGTCAGCGGCAGGAACTGTAAGTTTTAGTAAATTTATTCATTCATGATACCATGTATTTATCTATAAATGGTGCAGGACACTTTCTGGAATAAAATATAATTGACTTATTTCATTCCTTTTTACAGCCCGAGTGGATGGCTCCGGAGGTTCTTCGTGATGAACCATCAGATGAAAAGTCAGACGTGTACAGCTTTGGCGTGATTTTGTGGGAACTTGCAACATTGCAGCCTCCCTGGATTAATTTAAATGCATCACAGGTTTGTATGTTGTAGTTATATTTCATTGGTGAAATGCTGGAAACGAGAGCTAATGGTATTTGGTGTGGTGGTTAGTGAATCTAGTTCTGTGTACTTGGTAATGGACATGGAGGGTCTTTATAGCACTGGTGACCATGAACTTAAATTAACAACTTGTAGAAACTAAAATAAATTTCTTAGCAGAATTAACAGTTACAAGTTTGAGCTGGATATGCTTACTCTAAATTGCTTGCTATTTTACCATTTTAGAGATAAAATGAAGTGAAATGTTAAATTAGAGGCTGAAACTCCTTATTTTAGTTGAACTTGAATTTATAATGTGAAACTTGCGTGATTCTGCAAATATTAATTACTTTGGTTTCTATCAAAGCAAACACGGTTGCTCCCTTAAAAGGCAAATTATTATTTCTGCAGATGTGGGTCCTTGGTCTGACTTTAAGTATCCATTTGGATTGAAGGATTTAAAATGAATGGATGTTGATTCAATTAGTTAAGGAGTACAGTTTAGAATTAGATTTAATAGTTAGATACACTGCCAATGAACAGATTGATTTGAGAGTGATATATATAAATTTAAAATAACACATTTCACACCTATATTTTAACGTCTTCTTTGACCTCCCAATCTAACTCCAGTAGCCGATCTATTATTCAAGGCTTAACTTCCTTCATAATTTCATTGATTAATAAAAAATGTACTGTAAGTGTTGGTTATCATTACTTGCGGCTTTATTGGTTTTCATTACCTTCATTCTGTTTTTGTTATGAATACATGTTTTTTTCGATAAATATGTTCTAAATACTTGTTCAATAAATATAATTTGAACCTTTTTTTTTGGTGGGTGGAATCATAGTTGGTTGTCTATTTTTGCTGGAGAACTTTTCATAAGATCTTAACGGGAGGTCTCTTGCTAAACTTCGCAACACTGAAAATGATTGAGCAATAATTAACATTTTTTAATTCCATTTTTTTTAACCTACTGTAAGTTTGCACTCGTGAAAATAGTAGTGAGCTAATTAAATGTATCTCAATTTGTACTGTCTTGAAGGTTATAGCAACTGTTGGTTTTTGGGGAAAAAGGCTTGAGATTCCAAATGGATTAAATCCTCAAGTAGCCACCATTATCAAGGCTTGCTGGGACAAGTGCGTAGAAATTCTCTTTTCAGTTATTGACGTTTGATTTCTACCCTATTTTCTTTAAACTTATTCTTCTGTTACTAATGAAACTCTGATTGTGCTTCAGTGAGCCCTGGAGACGTCCTTCTTTTTCCAGTATCATGGAATCCTTAAAGCCATTAATTAAACCTTCCACCCCTCAACCTGTTCGTTCAGACATGCAATTACTCACATGAAGGTGAGAAACACCTGGGAAATTCTAGTTGTGCACATGTATGGCATGCTTTTGATGATCTGATTTCAGGTGGAGCACCCAGCTGTGATAAGTCAGATGTATCTATCTGGAAATCTGCAGCTTTTGACTCTAATTTTTTTTTTAACTAATTCTTGGTAAACCTCTATTCCGTAGCTGATATTTTGCGGTGAAAGAGTAGAAAAACTTGGAATCTCGGAAAAGCTTCCTCGAAATTCCAATTTTTATTTATTTATTTTTATCCATACTACTGCTAAAGTTTGACAATCAAGTGAAGTGGATTTGTATCCTTACTAAGAACTGCCCGAGATGGATTGGAAGTGGACTAAGTTTGATTCGATCTGATCCAACTAAGAATAAAACTATGGAAATTACATAAATATTGAAAGAAGGATGGATAATTACATAAAGATGGAAAAAAGGTTGAAAAGTGAGGACAAGTATTACGTGGTCACATCTCTGCTCAGTCAAATTTCCATGACTTGGTGATATTTTTTTTCCTTTTATTGTGCCCTTTTATAATTTAAAACTTTTCTTACATTGACATTATTTCCATTCTTATGTAATTATCCATATTTTGCCACTAAACAGTTGTTTTTCCATTATATAGCTTAAATAACTATGTATGATTTCTATCATTGGATCTTTTGCAATTTAATGGCGTGTTATTTACATACAGAAGCAAAAGGTAGGGTATAACATGCATAAATGATGCAATTTTCCTTCAGTTATGCCTCTCCCTCTCTTTCCCCTCTTGAACGATTTATGAGCCAGGCTGCTAGTGTCCTTGCCGACGAATGATTGATGCTTTAAGCTGTACCCTTGCGTGCGTGTGTGTGTGTGCACACACACAAATGCACGGACATGTGTTTTGTCAGTATACATGTACACAAACAAGTCATTGCTTGGTGCAATGGTAGTAGTTCGGGCTGATAGGTGTACATACACTTTTGGGTATGAGAGAAACACTTTGCATAAAATAATACCAAAGTTTCTTCACTTCCCATACCAACGCTGTGTCTAGGCAGGACATACATTGGGTAGTGCCATTCATCTTTATTTTGAAATGATTTGTAGATATATATATTGAATTTGTTTCTGTAGATCAATTTCTTTTTTGTCAAGTTTGATCTTCATTCTGAAGATTATTTGATCTTTATTTCTAAATTTTAAAGGATCATCAGTTGGTCATAAAACTAGTTTCTTCCATGATTTAAAGTAGAAATTTGTTGAAGCTTTTATATTGATTTGGAGTTTTAAAAACATTTCTACTTTTCCCTTTTGGCATAAATTGTTTGGGGATGAGAATTTGAGATTAACAATCTGGGACTTTGAATTTTGGAAGTCATCATCAGTGTGCTACATATTTCAGATTGAATCAGGTAGTAGGATTGGAGTGCTACACATGCATGGGTTGGGAATTTAACCTAATAGTTTGCAAACTTTTGAATTTAGGAGTTCTAAAATATTTGCACCCTTTTGAACTCATGCAGATGTTTGCCGTCTTCTGTTTTTTTTATGTCTGTTTTCTTGGTTTCAAAATCCTGATTTCTGTGTTCCTGTGATTTTCTGCAGGATTACATTGGCTATTGAGAACTTCTGCGACCCAACAAGCTAACACTGCTCTTATTGGAGATCAATTACGCATTTCCATCTACATTTTCCCATGTAATATATGCACCAGGTAACTTTATCAAGTATCAGGATGGAGAATTTGAGCGATCTGCTCATAATTTTGTATATGCATTGTTGTAATTGAAGCCAGCTTTACACGAATGAACCTTGCCATGCCATTTGAGTGTGTGTCCCCCATTGTTGCATTGTATCACTCGTATGAAAAATGTAGTTCGTACACAGGTCTCAAAATCTCTCTAAAAAATGGAAATGTGTTTAGCATTTGCAATAAGATTTAAGAATAATTTTGTATTCCTAGTGTTCATGTCTGTTTATCTATTTATTATTATTAATTTTGTATTCCTAGTGTTCATGTCTGTTTATCTATTTGTTATTATTATTATTAATTTTATTTTTCCATTTGAAAACTTACACACCCATTAGCCCCTATGAAGACAGCTATTACTTTTTAGTTATCGATGTTATGATGACTCTGAAGCTTATTGCTGGTAGCTATTGCTTCCAAGAGCAAGTTCCCTGAAAAATGGAGAAATGGTGCAAATCTGATTGATATTATTTTAGAATGATAAAAGTAAATATGTTGATGAAATTTTCTTAAGCTGTAGCTGTACACGAGATACTAGTGGCCTTAAGTGGTGATATGCACTTTCAATTCCGATACATCCAAACCCTAAGTAGTAGTATATTTGATACAGTTAAAAATGAAACTTCATGCCATTGTAGGTAAAGAACTTGTGGATGACTTGCAAGCAGAATCCCCTTTTTCATTCTAATATTCACTCAATGTAACCATGCTAGTGCTTCCTTCACAGCTTTTTCCTTTCTTTAAATTAATTATAAGAAGAAGAAGAAGAAGAAGTGATTCTACTTATTTACAACCAATTCACGGATGTGTTTGCATTCATGCGGTCATTGTGCAAACTCCTTGTGTATACACTTGGAAATTATGTTATTTTTTCACCGTGGTAGAAAAGTAATAATTTTGGAATATACAAATTTATGCCAGAAAAATGATTTGCATCACTCCCATTGGGTGGGGGTAACAAAATTCAGCAGAAAATTGAAGTATTCATACAAAAGGAAGACTCGAGCACAAGAATAAAGAACACAGTCAAGTCTGTAAACTACAAACAATGATATTGTTCCTCAATCCAGGCTTCATTTACACAATTCTATCACTCTGCAGACGTTTGATTCAAAGATTCTTTACGTTAGGCGGATGCTTGATGAACAACTCACCATAAATCTTCATGAAGTGAAGACACTAGAGAGATAATACGCACAAGCTACCATTGGCACTCTTCTACTTAATGAGATGCGAATTTCAGGTAGGAAGAATTGAGGCTGAAATGTTTACCATTGACCAAGCTACTCAGCGATTCATCAGTAAAACCTATCAGACAAAGCTTGTTTAAAAAATACAGAGTAATCTTAAACTTACCATTTGAAAGAGCAGCTATAGTTCTACTGCTAATTCCCACACATGCAGCAACCTTAACAGGAACCATAAACAGATTTGACCTGGAAGAAACTATACTCTTCGCTGCATCATCGAATCAAAAATTGAACATAGCAAAAATTACCATTATTTTACTATCGTCACCATTATTAATTTGTTTTCAGGGAGATGAATGTTAAGATTGCATGTTTGCATCATAAAAAGCACTAAACTGAGGACGAGCTCAATGAGTATAGAATCACCATGATAATAGGAAAAACCCAACACCAGATTAGTAGCAAAAATATTACATCCCATTAAATCAGTTAAATCAAGATACAAGCTACTTATCATAGTTGTTCTCTGTGACTGATTCTCTACATCTTCCGTGCCTACAGTAGAAATTGACTTCCGTGTTTACCCCCATTAAAATTGAATCGAGAGATAAAAACTGCCATAATAATAACTTTAAGGGAAAATAGAAAAAAATATGAATGCAGCATTGCAGCCAAAAGTAAATGATTTTCTCCATAAAAAAATCTTACCAGTGAATGCCAGAGAGAACAATGCGAAATGTGCACCCATAGCTCAATGGGAGCACGCTGCTAGATCTCAAGCACGACAAACCTGCAGCGCAGAGTTCGCAACTCAAACAAGTATTTATTAGAGATAAGATTCTACAATGCTTGCAAAGTTCATAAATATACACAATGCAGCAATTCAAAGAAAAATATCCACAATTAACAGATAAATGTAATTACTCAAATTCACAATGAAAAAAATAAAAAATAAAAAAATAAATGGAAAGGAATAAAGAGGGTAATCAACTGAATATATTAATAATAAATTGTTCAATTCAGAAAAAACCCATCAACTGGAATAATAACTAGAAATCTGCAAGGGCAGCAAGTGCCTATGCAGATCAGTTCCTATGGGTCCATTGTCTTAGCACTATCATCTTTAGGCTGGCCAGCTTGACCCTCAGGCTCATCAAATGGGGATTCATCACCCAGCCACTTCCTGATTCCTCCTGAGCCTCCTGCTGCCTGCAAGGACCCTAAATCCCAAATATCTGAAAACCCACCTGTGACTCCCAAGCCTGGCATATCACAGTCGAGATTATCCCATAAATCATTGGTAGAACTAGACATATCAGCACTGACTTCAAAACCCATGTTCCATGCATCCTCTTGTTTAACGACACAGTCCTCTGGAGACAAGAATTCTGGAAAATTCTTCTCCCTTGACAAGTCCTCTGGGAAAGACACAAAATACTCGGGAATAAACTCTTGTTGGGGGTTCACTACATTCTTTCCTTTATAAAGAGGATCTCTATTTCCAAGGCTTGAAACTCCCACTCCAACTTGCTCGGGGGCTTGGAGTTGTTCATGTGCTGCTACTAATTCATCTGATGTAATATTCTCAACTTGAAACAACACGTTTTCCACACCTAAACCCAGATTTCCGGCCACATCTTGTGAGAGATAATCAGGAATTTGTTCAACTGCATCTGGATTTAAGTCGGGGGTTACTGAAGAGGTACATAGGTTCCCCAAATTGGCTCTGTAATCTACAATCTGCCCTTCCATGGACGATGCTGATTTACCCGGTTCATGCTGCTGCTGTTTCACATACTTCCTCATTGTTCTTGGAGAAGCAATACTCCTCTTTTCCTTCTTTTGCTGAAGACGGACTAAGAAGTCAGGGTTTTGAAACAACTTTGCCAAGAATGAGACCATCTGCTTCTGTCTCTGCTCCGCTGCTTGGAGCCTCTCATTCACTACGTCCATATGCTGAACTGTCCCACGTTGCTGCTGCTGCAATTCTATCATCTCCTGCATCATTGAACTTTTCTCTCTCCTTAATCTTACTATCTCACTTTCCAATCCAGTTTTGCCTGTTTCAGTCGAAGACCCAGCATAGCTCTCAATCTGCTGCGTCTGGGGTGACTTGCGCCTGTGGATATTCTTCAAAAGATGCCTCTTTCCTTGCAAGAAACCTTCATTGGCAAACTCCCACCTATCAGTATCAATCTTGCGGAATCCCTGAATACAATCAATCCAAATTGATTCAAAAATGAATACTGTAGGAAACAAAAACGAAAGGATAATCCATTTGCATGATTAATGAATTTGTTACACAATACAAATCAAAGCCATCAAATCTCATACATAGAAAGAGCAGCATTTCACCACACAGACATTTGTATAATGCTAAGTCAGTACTAGAAAGGCAAATAATTAAGCGAAATTGAACAAAAATACACGATGGTGAATGTAACACCAGAACCCGAAATTCTACCTGCTACAAGATGGACCTTCCCAATCCAATACATGTTAAAGGAGAAGGATTTGACGAACAAAAATGTAGCCTCTCAGCCCTAGCTGAATTGATGAACGAAGAATCTTTATCATATTCTCAATGATATTTTAAACTTCACACTAAGAAAAGATGAACGAAGAATCTTTATCATATTCTCAACCATATTTTAAACTTCACATTAAGAAAAGATGAACATAAGAATACTATAAATCCACAGAAAGGAGCAACAGAACAACCTCAATAACGATACACAAGACAGAACTTCCATTTCAAAGGAGTTCACAAAAGTATTATTTCATAGCAAACAAAAACTACATACAGAAACATTATGTTAACAAGCTCATTTCCATCTGCTTTTCCACACAATTCAAAGAGAGGAAGGCAAAACCAAGCACTTTACAGTAAGAAATGGATTAAATATGTACGTGTAAGCTCAATGGTACAAAATCCAGTACAACAAAGTGCAACTCCCTCTTAATTTTGCGAAAGTTCATATACAATTACATTACAATAACTATAAAATTGGCCGCAGCAGCAACATCTACAGGGACTGATCACGGTAAAATCCAATTACAAAAATGAACAAGAAAATAGGCAAAATGGAATTACAAGAAAATACATAGGAAACAAATTTATCCCCAAAAAAAAAACTACATAGGAGATAAAAAAAAAAACTAAGAAATAAAATAGAAGTATACATACAGAGCACAGCAGCCGTTGCTGGCTGTGTTCATACAATACCCACATATGTATTTAGTTGCCGAACAAAACTTGAGAAATTGTTGTGCTTGAAATTCTGAGGAAGGATTCGCCTCGCGAACTCCATGGGGTCCCATACCACAAAGCTCTGCCCAGTAGAGCTCCAAGATATGATTGGGTCCAATGTTGGATCATCCACAAGATCAAAAGTTTTAGACAGAAATGGAGGGATTGGATTTCCCTGTAGACAATCAAGCGGCTGAGGAACACCCAAATTCTCTGCCTCACTATCCTGTTCTGTCCCAAATGGTAGAGATGGAAGATTCTCTACCATTGAAAGCTCCTTTGTTATAGAGTCAAGCGAATACGATGATGGTCTTATGTTAGGAAATTCATCGAACAGAGAGGCGTCAGACGAAGATGTCCCAGCAAAGCCCACTGATAACGGGAATGGTTGAGAGGGCATTGTTGACAACAAAGACGAGTCGGGTTGAGTCGTCAAAAACCCAGATTGGAATTGAGCAAAAGAAGATGTAGGTAAAGTAATTGGAGCTGAGATTTTGGTGTCCGAGTCGGACCCAGGTGGAGAAGTCGAATTTGAAGAAGAAAACAACGATTTGACCTTCGGTTTCATAGTTTCAGGACAATAAAATTACAGAGTTTTCTTGAGAGAGAGAAAGAAAGTCGAAGTTGAGGAGAGAAAAATGTCCGATGGTGTTTGTGTTTGGGATAGAGAGAGAAATAGTCGGTGAGAGAGTGGGGGTTTAGGTTTATATGGTGGGGTTTTATAGGTATCGCCGACATTGTGTGTAAGAAAAATCTTTGTCCGTCTGTGTTGGTTAGTCGGCGCCATGGACTGTTCACGGACGCGGAAACATATATATTTTGAGAGAGAGAGAGAGAGAGAGAGAGAGTGAGGGGGTTACCGACCTTTGGTTTGGGACGCTGCTTCACTTCAGCTAGATATTTTTTCGGGCTTTGCTGGCTGATATATAATATATATATATTTGGACCGTTTTTACTGTTTAGAGTTTGAAGATGACATCAGTGTGGCCAATGAGATTATGAGCAAGTTGGGGGAATTAGGATTTGGGGGAGTTGGTATCTGGTATGGGGCCCACAAAACTTGCACATTAAGAAGCCTTGTGATTGGTCAATTAAACGTCAATTGTTCCCTTAATTTTAAATTTTTTTTTTTTACAAAGCACGAATTAGTAGACACATAGGGTCCTAAATTCATTAAAAACATTAATTTATTGGGCTATCAAGATATTCACTGGTTTGGCTTTATGCTACTGTCTTGCCATTCTTGGCTTGGCTTTTGTGCCATTTGCAATGATAACAACTTGCCTTTGAAAAAAAAGAAAGAAAGAAAGATATTCATAGGTGTTTCCTTAAACATTTAACTCGTAAACTTAATTTTATTGATTATTTATTTATTTATTTATTTTTGTGTGTCATTGTCACTATATTTTTTATCTTTATTTCATATAAATGAGGTTGTCATATGAATTCTCAATTTTTTTTTCTTCTTCTTCTTTTTTTAGTTGTTATTCACATGCACACGTTCCACTAAGACTTGCACCCAAGATCTCTTTTTTAAAAATAAAAATCTAACACCACTAGACACCCTTGATTTTCTAATGTCTTTTTTAACTTTTTTACAAATTACATTTCCGCTTGTTTGGACATAAAATATTTTTCATAAAATATTTTTTTATTTTTTAGTGTTTCGTTATTGTAAAATATTTACGAAGAAAAAAAATATTAAAATTTAACAAAAATAACTTATTCATTAATTTTAGACAAGTTATTTTATATATGTCACTGGATGGACTCGACCTTAACCTCAACATAGACCTTTATCAAATACTGATAAAGTAAAAAAAAATATATATTTTATATAAAAAAATATATTTTCTAAAAAAAAAAATTTATATCCAAACAAACGAGCCCAGTTTACGTGAAATTTCTTTTGTGCAAATCACATTAAAGGTTCAAGTTTCGTTCAAAAGCTGGTTTGTGTTGAGTTTTGTAGATGGAAAATATAATAATACGTAGTAATAAAAATAAAAAATAAAAAAGCAGTCAAACAAATTGACACGACTAGGCTTGTGCATGAACCTTTCAATTGGAGTAGGAGTATCTGATTTTGCCTACTCTCAAGGGAACCAAATGCCTGATTTGTTATGCCACGCGGCTGTACTTCAATAAATTTACTTTCGAAAAAGAAAGACTTTGTCGTGTTCTTGTGCGTAGTGGGCAACTCTAAAATCTCCAACAATTTAAAATTATAATTTTTAAAAATTATGTCAATATTTTTAAAAGTTACCTGAGTGTTTCAGAATCTTTAAATTAAATTTTAGCTATTGCATATATTTTCAGTTGTGTGTTTTTTTTCTTTTCAAAAATTTTAATTTTAATGTTTTTTAAATTTTCAATAATTTTTTTTTTAACTTTTTACAACCGCTATATTTCTAATCACTATATTTAAAAATACTATATTATAAAAAAAATTAAACAATATAATATTCATTATTTAAAAAGAAATACAAAAAATAATAGTAATTTTTTTGTGGCCAATATAGTCACTAAGATAATGTTTGTGTCAGTGCCATAAGGGCTATAAGAGCAGCACTTGTGTAGAAAAAGTAAAATATACATATATATATATATATATATATATATATATAGTGCCTTAAGGCTCTTTACTTTAGTTTTGTTGAAAAAGAAAAAAAAAGGCCCAAAAAATTGATTTTGAAATATATTTTTTAGCCCCTTAGAAGCACTGCTACACTACTTCTGAGTTCTGAGCCTATTTAAAAAACACAATTTAATGCATGCGGGCCCGTGGATTGCCATATGGGCCAGATTTTGGATTGTTATTTTTCTGGGCCAGATTTTGGAGAGCCCAGTGGAGTAGTCTGGGTCGCCAAAATCTGGCCCCTGTAAGAGGTAGGTAAGTTACATTGATAGGATGTATCAATTTTTCCCATTTTTTATGTTTTTTTTTTTTTCTTTCAAATATTTATTTAGCAAAAATTTAAACAAACCGCAGAATAAAAGTTTAAAAGAAAATTCTCAAGAAAGACTCTTTCTACTTTAATAGTTTAGAAAATTACAAGACCAAATCTACTTGATTCAGCAAAATCAAAGTTCATTATTGGCATTAGTTAAGTGATATTTCCTTTTTTCCTGCCTTAAGTAATATCTCCTTTTAGCCTTTTATTTATCATAATTGGTGTTTAGCTCCACTTTCAACTAAAATAATACGATTACCTTTAACCTCAAGAAAATAAATTTACGCCCAACACCACGAACAAGCCTGCCCATTTAATCATACTATGTTTGAGGAGAGGTGAATGTAATTTACCTTTCTACAATTGTATTTTACAGGAATTTAAATTCTTAACATATCCCTAGAAAAACAGAATTAATTCTTTTATTTTATTTTGTATATATATAAAAAAAAAACTAACCATCACCACCAACATTGGCTCTTTTAATCAGATCTTGAAGCGGGTTCAAAAGCATGCTATTTATATAGCTGGCATGTTTGCCTAGTTATCCATTGAAAAAACATACCAATTTGTAATGAATTTAGACGCCCCGAATTGGCGTGCTAGATGTGATCATGCACACATTAACCAGTTGGTAGTGATAAAATAGGCATGGTCTGCATAAACAAAGCATGTGCATGTGCATGTGCATGTGCATAATTAAGTACGCACTGTTTTTGTTCAGCTGTGACGTAACAAATTATCAATATCAAAACTCTGATTAAATTGAATGCAGTGATATGCTAATTCGATACATACCCAATCACAATTGATTGCAAAAGGAAGTGAAACATATAAATAGAAAGTAAAGAAACCTATCTGGATATCTGTTAAAACCCTTCAGTTCTGAACAAAATTGCATTGCCTCAACAACAGCATCTACAGCCGATCAAGGGTCAAACAGGATTGTTAAGAATCTTGCTTCTGCTTCTGCTTCTTCACAACATGCTTGTTTGGGTCACCTTTCATCTTAGCTTCCCGACGCTCCCTCTTTAGCCCCTTCGATTTGTTAGGTAGTGCCGTCTCACCAACCTGGACACAAGGAAAATCATTAAAACTTGTGGAAAAGACACGTTTGCTGGTAAGATAAAGTCAGCAGAATGACAGATCGGACTTTTAGGGGAAGCATTACTACACATGCAGTGTTTCGTCTATGTTTGGTAGGTAACCAATCATATTCCGCAACTAAAGTACTTGGGTATTTCCGGGTGATGCAACCACCTCTAAATATAACTGTTATCATTCTTACCTGTTGGTCTGGAATATATATCTTCCCAATTTTCCCCTGTATTGCATCTCGGCTAACATTTTTCTCCTGGAAATGAAAACAGGACTTAGTCATTTAGAACACTTTAAGAGAGAGAGAGAAAAAGAGGGGGGGAGAGAGAGATTTAATTAGTCAAACCTTCTTAGCCAGTATAGGAGCTGCCTTCATAGCCTCTTTCTTCAAATTGTCATCAGGAAGACGATGCCGCCGAACTACCAAATCCATGGACGGGCCAACTTCAACAAGCTCCATCCTTGGGACTATGGTACCAGATTTTTTAAGGCGCAGACCACAATGAGTAAAGAACACCTTATTTGAAGAGACAGCAGTGCACACATAAACACGGTCCAACCCAGAAAGGTTTAAATTTGAAACAACCTGCACATCAATCAAATCCATGCTTCTTATAATAATCTCCAAATTCAAAGAAGAAAAAAGAGAACTAAAAAATAAATAAAGACAATGGAAAAGGAGGGAAAAAACAACAGAGATATACCACTCCTCGGAACAAATCAAGCAACACTTCCTTCAAATGTTTCAGCTCTTCCACACTCTCAAATCCTTCACCGATAAAAGCAAAGAAAGGTTTTGAACCAATTTGGGGAGCCCATTTCTTATCATATGAGAATGACTCCATGCTTTTGAAATTTTCAATTCCAACCTCTACAAGATCATAAATATGGTGATCATAAGTTCGCCCTATAACAAGATTGTCAGGCCGCTTCTTTGAGTGAGAACCATACTGCAAATATAGCCACAGAATACATTTGGATAGATGTCACAGTAATAAAATTAGTAGTAGGAAAGAAACACCCTTATAATAGCTTATTTACACACTCCCATTTATCCTGTATAGGCGTGACAGAATTCAAGGGTGAAATGTGAGGGAATAACATGTGCAGCCATCTCCTGATCCTATAAATAAAAGCATTAATATTGGTATTTAAGACATTAAATTCTGTTCTTCAGGTAATATAAACAGGGAATAAGGGGGAAAGGCTGTGCATACAAAACAATCATATTGGCAACAAAGATTGTGCTAAAAACCAGGAAAAGGGACATTCATCATCCATAAGTAGATATGAGCAAAATGAAAATATATAACTATAATTCTTAATTGAAGGGTTGAAACAGCTTTATAATATATTACCTAAGAAACAAATAATATTAAAGAACATCCAAATTGTAAGTGTCATTAACAAGATAAAATGTAAAATTTAAGCAAATGTTTTAGATCACATTCCCTTCGCTAAAAGATCCGCACCAGGAAAGAGCCTACTCAAACTCCCTAACATATAAAATAGTTATTTCCTGTAAGTGGTGATTAGTAAACAAAAAGTATTAGGGCCAAGAAGTTGATGAGGAGCTAAAAAATTTTACATGGTATAATGGTACAAGTCTCAGAATCATTAAACTACATTGGACATCCATTTTCCTAATCATCAGTGAGTTCAATTTGTTTTAAAATGGTTTCATCATAACTATCATATTGTTGTTTACACATATTGGTACCACGTCAGACTAGCAACTCTAACTACTTCAAATGTTGTCCCATCAAGGAACTTAAGGACTAATATTATCATAAAATATAACTAAGTGACCACTTGTAGCCTATTAATATGTTGTCTCAGCACCTGAGATATAGTCTAGTCACTGTTGACCGCCAAGCAAAGGTTGGCATTTGGTTGTTTGCCATGTTCAAGTGGAACTTTTATTGCAGAGTCTTAACTGGGGATAGATCACAGGTATCGACTATCAAGCTAAGGTGGATAATATACATAGCACAATTTAACTGCAAAACAGATTTCCAAATGATCCAACTTGAACTTTAAAATGGCAATCACTAAAAAGAAAACATCAAGCAGAACATACACCGAAGAGATGAGACACAAAAAGAACAAGAGGAAGAAGAAGAACAACAATCAAATAATGTACATCAAAACATATAAATCAAGGAGATGATGTGGAGCTTCAAACATATTTAAAAAATAGTACTACACATATGGTGGAGTGGCTATGACTTATTAGAAGACAATTACACAATCAACCTTACCACTTCGAAAAAACTCACTTAGAATCTGTTCAATTAACTCAGGAAAGTAAA
Source organism: Cornus kousa (assembly GCA_025631255.1). Lineage (NCBI taxonomy): Eukaryota > Viridiplantae > Streptophyta > Magnoliopsida > Cornales > Cornaceae > Cornus > Cornus kousa. Next base: position 17,560 of record JAOTQH010237306.1, read on the forward strand.
CATTTTCTGAATATATTAAAGAAGGCTAAAAAAGAAGTAGAGAAAGTAAAATGACTAAGAAAATACTGATGCTACATAGTTTTCAGCTTACCACAAAAAGACTGCAATCAGTTTTGAGCGAGAAAAACTCTAAAGAAGTTTCACCACCGCTCTCAAATGGCCTAATGTTATCATTCCTCCGAGAATACTTAACAGAATTATCCTTTTTAAGGTGATAGATTTCCGTTAATACAGCATTTATGGTATTGCTGGTTTTTGTGCCATGAAGTATTAGGGTCTTCTTCCCATTTTCAACCTGCAAAACACATTTTTATAATCAAAATACTAATTTCCTGATTTTTTTTTTTAAAAGAAAAGAATAGTTCTCCATGACTTCAAAGAAAACCATAGAAAACTCACAAGTTTAGGGGCACGTTTCTCTATCTCCCGTCTGGCTCTTCCTTGTTTGGGAGTCCTTATTTCTAACATTATTAACTGCAAGTCTGCAACCAGAAAATTGGGCAAGATACAGTAATTACAACAAAGACTTAAAATGTTAAACATTCCAATTAGGGCAGGGGCAGAGATAAGGACGGGCAAGGGGGGCCATGTCCCCCCAAAAGATTTTTAAATTTTTATTACTACCCCTAAATAATAATTAATTTATTAAAATAATTCCTAAAATTCATTAAAAATTTCACTTGCTAAATGACAAACTCTATAACTATTTGTACAAGTTACTAAAGTAATAATCATGTTTAGTTTAAACTTCAAAGGTTTTGTTCAGTTAAAAATCATTATTTTTTTTCTAATATTTCATTTAGGTAATAATGATATGTCTTTCCCGAAGTGGAATCAAAGTACACAATTTTTTTCCGAACTGAAACAATTGATAAAGTACCTCTTTTCCTTTTAATTATAACTAATTGTTTCTTCTTCTCTATATTTTTCTTTCTCATGTCAGTTTAAATTTGTATTTTTCCCATTTTTTTAAAGATATTTTCAAGGTATATATACTATGACAAACATTTAAAAAAATTTATTTTAAATTTTATTTATAATTTTTTTTTTTTTTTTTTTTTTTTTTTTTTTTTCAAATTTTAGTTAAATAGCTAAAAATCTGACTCCCACATTAGAATTTCTGGCTACGCCCCCAAGTGAAGGATGGGTAATACAAATAGGCAGAGTCTACAACTTTGTTGTCACCAACATGACATAAAAGTGTGTTTGAATTATTAGAACACAAAAGCACTAAAACTAAAGGATGTAAAATCACACATTTCATCTAACACAGCCAATTTACATTGAAAGCATATCAGTAAAGCAACTAGTTATTCACCGTGTTTGTGTTTGAATTATTATTATTACTGCACTATTTTATTTTTAATTTTTCCTGAATGGGATAAAAAATTTATAAATGAAGAATAATATAGTACTGTAATCTTGGATCAATGGAGAACGGTATAGGTTAAACAGAGCAAAATATTAGGGTTTATTTCTAATGTTTTCAAGAGAGGAAAAGGTATTGACACGCACCCATATGCTATTCATCGTTCCCAATCACACAGACACGCACATATACACGCACACAAACATCCATATGTCTATCTACATCTCACACAAATTGTGTTTTTGTGTGTGAGAGAGAAAGCAGAAGAAGCAGGGTGTAGAATCTTTACCTTCGTCTATGGGGGTGAAGGTGATCGGCGATGTCGGCGAGACCAAAGCAAGAGTCGCGGACGAGCGGCGCTCTTCCTAGTTATCGAGTAAGGAGTCCCTATCTATCCGATATCTCCATTCACTTGTGACTTCTAGGTCAGAAAAAGGAAGTACAGCCCAAGCCCGCCCTTAACTTGGGTTGGGCCTGACAGACTTGAAAACCTTTTCTTTCTTATACTTCGGACAACCAAACCCAATCCAGATCGACTTGGGCCGCATGAGACCCAATTATACCATATCTTCTCTCCTCCTCTTGTCGTCCACCACCTCCTCTTTCCATCTCTCTCCTCCCAAAGACACATACACACAATTATGTATATAATATATACCCACACCCACACACACACACACACACACACACATATATATAGTTAATTGGTTATATACGCAGCCTCATCATGTTTCAATTGATACCCGATGTATAAAGGGATTGACGTGAGCCGAATTGAAAACCCTATTTCTCAAATAGAGACGAGTTCGAGCTTTCAGTCAATCCTAGCTCAAATCGCAATAAATATAGTGAAAGATTCAATTTTTTTTTTTTTTTTTTTTTGAATCAATACATGTACTTTGTTTCTCTGTATTTATATTGGGGTTAGGGTTGGGGTTTCTGATTTGTAAGGCTTCATTTCTATGGAGTCCTTTTTGGGTTATAATAAGCTCGATACAGTTTCCATTTTTATTTTTCGAAATTTGCTTGTATTATGTAACCTAGAATGATCTAGGGTTAGGGTTAGGGCTTTGAATTGTTTAAAATTTGAATTATTATTGGTATGTATCTTTGGTGATGGAGATGGAGAGTTCACGTAGATCGTTCGATAGATCTAGAGAACCGGGCCCCAAGAAACCCAGATTGGCCGAAGAGGCCGATCGCAATTTGAATGGCCGGCCTTTTGCGGCTGCTGGAACAAGTGGTTCAATGTTGTCAAAATTTCGGTCGAATGAAAGAGAGAGAGATTCAGAGAGTGGTGGTTCAGTACGTGGACCATTTCAACAGCAACAACAGCAACATCACGAGCTTGTTAGTCGGTACAAGACTGCGATTGCGGAGCTGACATTCAATTCCAAACCCATTATTACTAACTTGACAATTATTGCCGGCGAGAACTTGCATGCCGCGAAAGCGATCACCTCAACTGTCTGCACGAATATCCTTGAGGTGATTCCAGTTTACACTGTGTAGCTGTTTGTGTGTTAAATTTAGTGATAAGTTGGTTGAATTGTAAGAAAAATTGGATTTTTTTTCCTTCTTGAACTAGATTACATGTAGCTGAATTGGTGTTATGCAATCAGTGCCTTATTGTTTATGCATATAATTTAGTGAAATGGCGAGAGTTTAATTGTAAATAGATATCGGGATTAATGGATTCTTTATGGTTTCTCTAAATTACTCTGTTGTGTATTGAGCATTTTGAGATTGGGTGTGGATATGGACTTCTCCAAACAGTAAATTCTCATCTTTGTCTACAGTATTGTTGTGATTTTTAGGACCCAAGCATCCAGAGTTATGATGACAACGATGAGCAATAGGGAATTAATTTATAAAACTGATTTTCATTCTGATTCATTTTAAAACTGTTTCAACTTCTGGATGTTGCCTTGGTGCCATCTTTAGTCCTCTGCCCACATGCTGTGAAACTTCTGGCTACTGAGAAAAATTATGCCTTTTGGATTGATAAAGTTATTGTGGGATTTTTTATCTCATATATTTTTTTGGTACCCTGCCGGTTCTCATGTAAGCTTCATCCCATACATAATTGCTAGTTGTAGCTACATAGCTTCATTGTATTCATTTGCACTCATTTTTGGATATGGAAGACTTATGTATTGTATGTATTATTGTATTAAATTTAAAGTGAATATTTAACAGTGTATGGAAGCATTTTTCCGTGGTTGCATATCAAGAGAGCCGCCTTCCTAGGAGGATTTGAGTTTTGTACAATATGATAGTTGCAAGCTGAAAAGGACATGGACTAATTCAGATGGAATCTATTTTATGATTTTATCATTGTGGCTTTGGTTTGGCACAGAAGCTGCATCAATTTTCACTTTTAATTTTTTTTATGAGAATAGTCCTTTATTTGCTAAAGGGGTTGAACTTTTGAATTTTCGATGAGATATGCAGCAGAAACCATGGAATCTGGTTTGTTCAGAGTTTTTACTATTTCGAGCCATCAGTTATATGTTTCTGGTGTTTGCTTTTTTTTTTTTTTTTTTTTGTGTTTATTTTCTTGTTTATGGGGCTTGGTGCGCAAATGGATTTGCTTTGGGCCTTTTTTGCATTATATATGTATGTACTCTGGAAAAAAAATGATCTTCTGGATTCGCTTTGTGCCTTTTTTGCACTATAAATGTCTGTACTCTGGGAAAAAAAGATCATCTGGATTTGCTTTGGGCCTTTTTTGCTTTATAAATGTATGTACTTTAGAAGAAATTGATCTTCTATTGGTATCATGGGGTGCATATGATTGCATTTGGTGTCAACTTTTTGTTTTGGTGTATATGCTCTATGATATGAACCTGCAAAGATAAATTGAGAATATTATACTCCTTTCCGAATTTTACTGGTGGCAGGTTGAAGTTCTGCATCATTGTCATCAATATCTGGAATCATGATTGAACTTTAGAATTATTAAGCTTCTTTCTAAGTCGGTCAGATGTACTAATTCTACAGCATTCTGATCAGTGCCCTTGTTTATTTCTTCTTTGAGATGTGTTAGAATAATACTCTAGATTTCACAGCTCTGAATTTTACTTGTTTGTTTTGTTTTTATAAGTTAATTATATCATAGCGATTAAATCAATGTCCTTGTCTCTTTGAAGATGATGTCATGACTCCGTATTAAGAATAATTTTAAGGTTTGCTGGAGTGGATGACGATACCTTTTCAAAGATACATAATGCTGTAGTGGCAGATGAGTTTGTGCATGGTTGATACCTGTTTAACTTTATGTGAGCAGCTGGTTGAGAGGTGGTAGTGTTTTGTATAATGGAAGATGTTGATAAAATAGCTGCTGCTTTTCAATAACAGCGTTTATGAAAACATTTAAAATATATGATAGACACAGTGATATGGGATAAAATCTTAAATCAAAAAGAAACAGAAAGGTCCCTTCTGTGAAAACAATAGAAGTAGTCTTAATGCAATATGATAAAGGAGTACAAGAAGGCTGTATTTGCAGCACTTTCCAAAAATTGAGTTACTGCAATCTTATCATAAATTATAAAAATGGGCATGTGCTAAAGGGGTGGAATGTGATATTTATTTTTAACAAGAATGAAAGCTTTTTATGTTTAGTTGCCCTTATGTTGGTGCTGTTGTATTTTTTTTCTTCTCTTACTACAAATGCTTGGAATTCTGGTCAGGAAAGAATTTTTGAAAAAATGGATTATTGAATCAGATGATATTTTCTTGATTTGGTTGCTATTGTATTTTCATCAAATGGTTTTTGGGAGTTGTCAGTCAATTTCTACTGAATTCTGTGCTTCTGGTTTGTAGTCCCAAAGATATATTAGTTGCTCACTATGGCATATCATCTGATCCTAAAAACTATTTGCAGGTTCCCAGTGAACAAAAACTGCCATCACTTTATCTTTTAGACAGTATTGTGAAGAATATTGGCAAGGACTACATTAAATACTTTGCTGCCAGGCTACCTGAGGTGAGAATATTATTCCATGCGGAGATTCTCTTTACGTATTATCCTTTCTGAAAAATGCTACATTTTGTATATATGCTATACCCTCATTGGCGGAATACTCGAGAATGCTACACTAACAATGCTCCATTTTTTACCCCACGTAAATTTACTACTGGAGGAATAAAGATTACTATTTACCTTTATTCTTCCCATCCCATGGGGTCTGTCCACTAATGATTACTTCTCTTCTAGCTAGGGGTGCAACTTGAGCAGGTCAACCTGAACCAAACCGAATTTTTCATGGGCGTAGCTGCTTAGGCAACCATGTTAACAATTAGGATTGGGCGTTCACTGAAAAATGTCAATCCAAAATTAATTTGGGTTTGGCTTGGGTTGAGGAGTTAGACAGCCAAACACAATTCAATCCTGAATTTTGGCGTGGCTTTATATATATAGCTATATTTATATATATAATTTTAAAATATTTTATATATTTATAATTGTGATTAACTTATCAAAAAATATATATATTTATAATTGTGGTTAACCTTCTTTCTTAGTTTCTTTTTCTTTAAATTTTGATTTATTGTATCTTAACCCTTTGGAGTATAGTCTCTTGAGAATTTGCTTATAAATTTGTATATATTAATATTCAGTTTTTAGATTTTTTTTTGGTGTATGAGTAACACAACTCTAGGCTAACCCCAAATAAACCATATTTTTAGCCTGTTCTCTCTTACCCTAGCTCAATCTGAGTTCAAAATTTTGAACATGGGTTCTGTATGGAGAGTATCAAAATCATTGGAATGCAAGCACTGTGAGAACAGATGTCATTTTGGAGTCGGAATGTCGGGACTGCAAACAATACACATCTCTACAAAAGCGCTTTCTTTTTCTTTTGGCCCTTTTGGGGCTCTGGTCGTTTTATACTTTGGGTTAAGAAGGCCACCCCTCGATCTGCCCGAGTTGCACCCAGACTTCTAGCGACTACAGAATAACGTTGTGAATTTAATGCATCTTTGCCATGTTTTTCAACTTTTTTTGCTTTTAATGCTTGATGTTACATTAGTTATCACTTGTCAGTTGGCCAACATTTTGGTGCATCTTCTAGGTATTCTGCAAGGCATATAGACAGGTTGACTCTTCAATACATTCTGGTATGCGGCATCTTTTTGGAACTTGGAAAGGTGTCTTCCCTCCTCAGTCACTTCAGATGATTGAGAAAGAACTTGGTTTTGTTACTGCTGCCAATGGTTCGTCTTCAGGACCTACAGCTTCTAGAGCTGATTCTCAGTCTCAGCGCCAACCGCATAGCATTCATGTAAATCCCAAGTATCTAGAGGCAAGGCGTCTTCAGCAGTCAAGCAGGGTAAGGGCAAAAAAATATAATTATTTCTAATTATATTTGTGTATGTGTATCGAATTTAACTGATAACCTTACTATCATTTCTTATACTTAATTTTTTTAATTTTTTTAATTTTTTTTTTTAAAAAAAGCCTTACTATCGTTTCTTATATTAAGTGGAAGACTTTGTAAAGTTCCTATTGATTTGTGTACTGTATGCTTTCTATACCACGCCATATTAGTTAAGAGTATTATTTAGAAATTAGAACATTACATTTAATATCCATTTCTCAAAATAATTCTTAACTAAGAAGTATAATTTTAAGTTTTGGCAAATTAAATCAAACATATTGGTATGGTTTGGGACCCCTATGGATTTAAGAAATTTACCTTCATTGATGATTGATGTAGCCACTTTGCGTAATGGCAACATAAATGGTTATATATCAACAATATGCACATAAATATTGCGTAAATGACAGTGTATCTAGATATTGTGGGACACCAAACATGCCCCAAGAAACTATTTTTCTTTGCAAGCTTTTGATTAGGGATCAATCTTGGAATTTTCCTCTTATTAGCATGTGGAAAAATCATTGATATTACTCTTTTATATGAACTTTCGGAACGTTTCTGCATAATATACCTGTTAAACAGATTTTTAATGCTAATTGCCTAGTTATTACTTTCATTCTAGTCCTTATGTAGACATTCTTTGGCAGATTCTTAATGCCATACTAGAGTGATCGTATGTATAGGTGTTGTTTCTCGTAGCATAAAATTAGGATCTCATTTTTGGTTTCTTTTCAGAGTTGTTTTAATCCTGTTATCCTCTCTATAATGTCCAAAAAGAACTCTGGATATTTGAATGTTGAAACCTTTAAGATAGCCTTAAAAAATATCTTCACATTGTCCTGGTCACAAATTATTCTCCTTTGGTCCTTATTATAAAAAATAAAGTGTCTTGATGATCGTCATGGATTAACTTCTGTGATTGCTTATTTAAGTTGATTTTCCTGGCTGGCAAGTCATATCTGTGTCATGGATATTAGCATTTGCTATTCTAGTGATGACATTTAACCAGTGCAGACTGCACATGAACACATATGATGAAAGAAACACAAACACATCCATACACACACGTGAACTTACAATAGAGCACATGTGAAAGATGGATGGTTCTCCTCCCTAGGAATCTAAATGGATGCTTTTGCCTGTTGAAAATTTTAAAAATATTTCAGTTTTTAATTACATTGGGTAATTCATGCAAAACTTTCAAACGGATCATTTTTCCATTTAAATTCCATCTCATTCACTTGTCTTTGCGTGTGTTAAGGCAAAAGCAGGAGCTGATGGTATTATTGGGAGCATGGTTGATTCACCTGAGGATGTAGAGAGGCTAGACAGAACCACCAGTATGAGTTCAGGGAAGTCATGGACGGATCCTCCGGCTAAGATGCGTGTATGGAAAGTGATTTTTTTATTTTTATATTTTTATATACCCCTTCCTGTGGTTTCATGGTATTGTAAATTTTGCAGAATACTCAACTTCCTCATAGAGATGCCCTAAATGAGCCTGTTCGGGAGAAAAAAATTGGTGCAGCAGGTGGGGATTATGAATATGGTTCTGATATTCCCCGGCACTCAGGCTTGGGGATTGGAAGAGCCAGTGATAAGGTTGTGGAACAAGGATTTGACAAGCCTTGGTATGGAGCTGGTGGCAATATTGCGGATAAAATATCCAGCCAAAGGAATGGTTTTGACTATGAACATGGATTTCCAGGTTACCCGGCCCCCAGATCTGCAAAATCTGATGCAAATATAAAGCCAACACAGAGAATTGCAAGTAGAAGCAGCAGTGGGATGAACAGGAGCTGGAAGAACTCTGAGGAAGAGGAGTACATGTGGGATGATATAAACTCTAGAACGACAGATCCTGGTGCTGCCAATAGCTTGAGGAAAGATCGTTGGACATCTGATGATTCTGAAAGATTGGTAAGCATTCAAAAATAGTAATTGGTCTTTTAAACAGTTGGGATTTAGATTGTCTATTTGGAAACACACTCATTACTTGCTACTAGAGAAATCAACTGAGGGGAAACATTGTCTCACTTCTAGAAGGATTTCTTATTTTTGGAGCCCTATTTTATTTCAGATCACTTACTAGTTATTTGACAAAGTCAAGTTTCACATAACACAATGTGTCCATGGTTACCATAAGGAATTAGCGCCTATTGATTTTTTGTATTGAACACTAGTTCCAAAACTTTTTTTTCCCTGAATAAAAATTTTATTTCTTCTGTTCAGAACGCTAAAAAATTCGAAAAAAATCTTTCTTGTTTCTTTTCCATTCTGCTTAACAAAGAGTGACATTAAGAGAAGTGAATTTTATCTCATAAGATGCTTATGAAATTTCTTGGGAAAAAAATTTAGGGAAAGTTCATAGCATATCAATAACTTAATAGAATATCCCAAGTTCCACCACCAAGTCTTTAGCTTGAGTGGTATCTCTGCTACTCCGAAAGTGAATAGCTGGAGGCTTAAGTTCTAGTTGGGAAGTAGGCGCGTGTCTTATAAGAAGAGAGAACTCATATAGGGTATGCTAAGTTCAATGTTTTTGCGCACATTTAAAATTTGATATTACCAATCATGTATATTATAACTTATAAGCATATTGTGTACATTAATCTCCCTTTGTAAAAAGTCAGTCATCACTCATCCAACTGTGCAACGTGTATAAGGCTGCTCTAATATAACAATTTTTTAGAATATATGGATACTATGTTGCTTGATGATCCATGATCATGGATCATCATTTTAGTTAACATTAAATGCTCAGCATATTTCCTTAGGATATATGGAAACTTGGATCTAAAATATGTTAGTGGCCGAGTATGCGAGTGTTCCTTTTCCCTAGTTCTAACATCATTATTGACTTAAACTATTGGATCTCTAACTTTTGGGTCAAAATGGTGATCAGGATTGATTTGGAATTTGATTCTTCTGTGGAATTGTTATGAACTAGTTCACACAGGCGTGTGTCCTGTGGCATTGCCTTACAACTGCTATATTTGCAGATGTAATTTTCCTTCTTTTTCCTTAAATATGTACTTGTTTGTGCATTCTTGTCCAGCACTCACTCAGTGTTTGAGTGTTGAAAAAATAGTATTTGATCCTTCCAGTCAAGTTATTTGGGTGAGGCCACAATTGGTGTCTTCTTGTTGCTTTACACAAGTCATTATGCTAACATTCCACCAGTTGGATTATTTGTAGTAATTGTATCTGCCTTAAAAGAGAATCAGCCCAATGACGTTATCCCTTTGATAGAGATTACATTTTCCATGTGCAGGACTTCGACAACCACCTCCTAGAACCACAAACCACATATGATGTTGGATCAAGGGTCAATAGAGAAGCTTCAACTGATTCGGAATCCACAGAACATAAAGAAGAAGCAACTTTTGGGCATAGGATCTCATTTCCGTGGATGCAGGACCCCCGCTTAGCAGATGGGATGGTCCATTCTGGCTCTGGTAGAATTATTTCAGGTCATTCAGAAGGCCACCCTACCTCTTTAATTGGATTGTCTACGAGTACAAGTTCTTCTCTGCCCAGAATGTCACTCCAGTCACAAATGGGGTCATCTCATGCTGGAGCCTTAAGCTTTGGGTTTTCTACAAAGCCAGTGTCTGGCTCCTCTGGAATCATTTCCCAACAACACTCTTTAGGAGCTGCTTCACCTTCTGGACAGTCAACCATGCTCCAGCGTCCTCCCTCGCCTTCTTTCTCAGAATACAATCCCCAGCAACTATTGCACAATTCAGCAGAGCAAGACCTTCCAAAGCCCCCGCGTCGGGCAGATCCAAGATTATCTCAGTATTCCCAAAAGTCAAACATGGGACCTCATAATCAATTTTCTCAGGATTCATTGCCAATGCCTCCACAGAGCACTCATCCGCGCAACTTGCTAAAATTGCAGCCTCAAAGCTTACATACATCATCTTCATCGATGCCATCTCTTCAATCCAGACACAATATTCCCTTTTCACAGCCGCCAAAGCCAGATATGACACAGTTTGAACCTTCTGGTCAAACTCAGAAACCGCAACTGCATCAGATCCCAGTTCTTGGGAAACCCTCAACCACAGGGAGCTCTTTGTCAGACCACACAAATTCTCTTGCTGCAGAAATTCCAGGACAGTCGAGCACAAGCAGTTTGTTGGCTGCTGTTATGAAGAGTGGAATACTCTCTAATATTGCTGTTACTAGCAGCCTACCTAAATTGAGTTTTCAGGAGGATGCCGGGGCAATGTCTTCCAAGTCAGGCATACAGCCTCCCCTACCGAGTGGCTCTCCGCCTACCCAATTTACATCCGTAGGGCCCAGGGCCGCATCAGCATCTCTATTAAATCCAGCTTCCCATGATAGCACTTCAGCTTCTTCAACTCTTACCCAGGGAAAGGTAGAACGGCCACCATTGCCACGTGGTCCTCCACCTTGCTCTCTTACAATTAGTGTATCAGCACAAACTTCAAACACGGTGAATACTGTCTCTAATCCACTATCAAGTCTTTTGAACTCATTGGTTGCGAAGGGTTTGATACATGCGGAAAAGACAGAGTCACCTGCTTTTGTGCTATCTGAGATGCCTAACCGATCTGAAAACCAGATCCCAAGCGTTGCTACCGTTAGTTCGGAAGCGGTTTCTTCTGTTGTGCCGCTTTCATCTACCGAAGATAAGCATCTTTTCTCCGAACCTGCTGTGAAAAATTCTGTTGCCTTACCTCAATCCACTGCAGCAGACATTATAAGCCTTATTGGCTTTGAGTTTAAGCCAGATGTAATCCGGGAATCGCATCCATCTGTGATCAGTGAACTGGTTGATGACCTCCCACACCAATGTGGCATATGTGGCCTTAGACTTAAACTTCAAGAGCGACTTGATAGACACTTGGAGTGGCATGCATTGAGAAATCCTGAATCAAACAGTTTATACAAGGCTTCAAGGAGATGGTATGCAAATTCAGGTGATTGGATTGCTGGAAAGATTGAACTTTCATCTAGATTTGAATCCACTGGTCATTTGAAAGATCCTGACAACGAAATGGAGAAGAGTGAGCGGTTGATTCCTGCAGATGAAAGCCAATGCGTATGTGCCTTGTGTGGTGAGCTTTTTGAAGATTTTTACAGTCAAGAAAGGGATGAATGGATGTTCAAAGGAGCTGTTTACCTGACTATCCCATCTGTGGATGGTAAGACCGGAACTCAAAAAGAGGGTGCTGCTCAGGGTCCTATAGTCCATGCAAACTGTATGTCAGAAAGTTCATTTCATGATTTGGGTGTGGCCAACGGTGATTGAGTGGTAAGTCTTATGATCTTGTAACAGGATGCTCGGGAGGATGTCAGCAAGTCTTACCTTTGTGATGATATATTACCTATGCCCCATCGAGGAGTTGGTCCAACCACTTGTGTTGCCCCATCTTATTAGATGATTGGTCTTTTTATGCTGGTTGTTTGACCTTCTGGAAATTGACCATATTTTGTTACTGATTAGCCAAAGAATGTGGTAAATATGGTGGTTCAAATTTTCTGCATGTACTCATTAAAAATATAATAAAATGAATTGTGGACTTCAGAATGAAAGCTGTCCAAATGATGGGTCCTAAATGTTGTTGTACTTTCTGTAGCTCTAGATGGTCTTGGTTATTATTATAATCTTCTTCATCATCGGGGACACAGGGTAGTAGTCTTGTTAGCATCCGACACCCACCCACCAGCTGAATTCCGTTTCTAAAGAATGATTTCTCAACTATTTCATACTTTTGGGCAATGGGGTTGTCTAAACTATAAAGAGGGGTGCATGTCATTTCATGGCTAAATGTGTTATACTATGGCTTTATGACTAAGAAGCAAATAAGATTCTAGCACCGACTCACATCCTATTTCACATTCAACTTTTCAGGCATTGAGTGGGTCATCTTTTGCAGTGGGAAAAAGTGTTTCCGATGTTATTATTAGCAAGTGACTTGCACTTATAAAGAAAACAATTAAATCTAAAAATTATGTCCCTTTGGATGATCCAATCTGCCCCTTTTGCAAAATGACATGTATGGCTGGAACACTAGGGAATTCTAGAACCAGATTGTGGATTTTGTACTTGTGCTGCTTCTGGAAATTTTTGCCTTTTACAAATGGATGGCTAATAGTATCTCTTACTCTGGTGGCAGGAATCTGATGCATAATGATTTGAGGTGAGAGAGAGACCATCATAATTATGGAGGAAATGGTAGAGACGCTGATGGAGAAAATTCAGGTTTACTATTTATAGCTTGCATGTGCAAGTAGTCCTCCTGTGTCAATTGACCTGTCTTATAAATGCTGCCAAAATCTGCTTATTTATTTTGTACGATCTCTTTTCCTTTTTACAGTGCAGAAATGAAAGAGATATATTAACCGTTTTTCTTCTCTCGTGGTTGGTGTGTAGTTCTTTATGCTTGTTTTTTCATTTTGCTAAAGCAAGATTTTTTGCTCCAGTTCGGTATCCATTGATAGCAGCAAAACAAGAAAGCTCAAGCCATTTCTGTTCACTTTTCAGCTTCAAAATCAGTAGAAGGCAAGCAACTTATTACTATAGTAAATGAGCTTCCATTTTTTATTTTTCCATCTTCTCTATCTGTTTCATGTTGGTTGATTGTCATTTGAATATTTTTGTTTCTGGAAAAATATATATATTAAATTGTACTTCCCGTGCACAAGAGAGTGTTTATTGGCTTTTGTTAGTGTCTGGTGGTTCTCTCTCTCTCATTTTGGTCATAGGCTTTTGTTCTTTACATGACAATCAGTGCAGAAGCATCGGATTTTCTGTGCCTGAGGTTCTGTTGAGTTCTTTGCAAGGCGCTGTTGTTTTATCCGAAGTACTTGGTTCTGGGAAATATTGACGTTTCGGTTCTGTAGCGTAGGACTTGAACGTTTTCTTGGTTTTATCATATTCTTTAATCAGCCACTAGAGTGCATTTGGATTTGGAGTTTAAATTCGATGTGAGCATGAATTAATACTTTCATCTGTTCCATGGATTATGCTTTCACTAGCCATGAAGCTCATTGTTATGACATTGGGAGCAACTCGGACAAAGTGATTTCTTGTCAAATTGTGATACAGTTTCTATCAATTTTCTGGTAGAAAGGAAATCAGAAAACTTCATGACATCTCTGTTGTTCCAGAGCCCTCAAATGAATAGAAGGAAATCAAGTCCTCCGTGAAGGAGGACAATGCAGGGTGCTTCTCGTGGCGGACGCAATAGTCACAGCAGGGGTGTGGTGCGTAATTAAGCTTGATGCATTGTGTTCATTTAACTCGTTTGGGGGTGCTTGCCGATTCTCAATTCTCATACTAACATATTTTGCTAGTAGGGTTTGCACATGAATTAAAGCTATTCAGGGTTGTAAATGAATCGAGTGTACAATGATGAGATCCTCGTTTGAGTTGTGAGCATGTCCTTAGTGATTTTTTTCTTTTTTCTTTGGTGAGAAGCTTAATAATAAAAGATAAAAGAAATTTCAATGAAAAAGTTCGGAGGTTGTCATGACCAGGATCATACGTTATATGATTTTTGGAGCTCAAGAACTGAGTTGAGCTTGTTTGCAAACAAATGCAAGTCTAATTTTAGAATCTGCTTCTATTGGTGTTTGTCGGAGGTAGGTTTGAGAGTGGCCTATTATTGCTGAATGCAGAGGTTGATGATCAAAGTAAATATTAGGAAGACTGGTTCATTGAACCATAATTCGAATGGTTTATTGACAATTTATTTTTATTTTTATTTCTGGGTAAGTATACATTTACAAATTTCTTTTACTCTTCCATCAATTATAAGTAAATCATTTGAATTGTTAGAGAGGATGAAGACAATAGAAATTGTATGGAATCAAAGAAGTCAACTGTGGGTTCTGACAATTCTCAATGGAGATTGAAAACAGCCCATGGCCTTTGGTTCTTGTTGGCTTCCAAGTGAGTTAATTGCACATGATGGAAAAGCTGAAGCACGAAAGGTCCCCATTTATGTTTTGATTTTTGTGACTCAAACACTATTGCTTTATCCCATCAACATACTAAATAATGTTTGGTGTACGGGAAAGTGCAACATGATTTTAATACTTTGTCAAGTAATACATTGATTCCAATACAAATACTATGTGATTATATGAAGTTTAAATTAAATTCATGTACATATATGTCCTTGTGATTATATGTCTAGATTTAATTAGTTGGTAATACATGGATTTTGTCGAATTTCTACTAACCAGAGAAGATCTGGGTTGTGAGGCAGTGTGTTTTTGGTTGAAATAAGGGAGCTTTTTCTACTCATAATATATAATTTGGTAAATTGGGCATTAGATGTGAAGACCAGAATAAATAAGAACAAGTAGTAGAGTTGCATAACTAATATTTGATATACATATTATGCAAATACTGAATTTAGATTTACATTACAGATCATGATCTCCATTAATTCATATATAAAATAGTAGTACATGAATTAGTTAATTAAGCAAGGAACATATATATTTTATGGAGAAGCCTTGGGCTTATGGTGTTGGGTGTAAATGTAGTCCAGGTGAGCCTCTGCAACCACCCTTCTCTTCAGGCAACCTTCATCATCTTTCTCATCATCACATTCCTCCAATCCCATTAGCTGTCCAAAATTATCCAAAAACAAAGTCAAACTATCAGAGCTAGCCAAGCCAAAAAAAGAAGAAAGAAATTTTAGTATGTGTGTGTGTGTGAAAGAGTGTATTTG
>JAOTQH010237307.1:0-13093 GCA_025631255.1 Cornus kousa
GCAGTATCGATCTTATCCTTCTCATCAGACTCGAGCTTGTCAGCAAGCTTGTCTTTGTCATTGATTTGGTTCTTCATGTTATAGATATATGTCTCCAGGCTGTTACGAGCATCGATCTTTTCCTTTACCTTCTTGTCTTCCTCTGCAAACTCTTCTGCCTCCCGAACCATCCGGTCAATCTCCTCTTGGCTCAACCGGCCCTTGTCATTGGTGATGGTAATCTTCTCCGATTTACCAGTGCCCTTGTCTTCTGCCTTGACATTTAAGATACCGTTTGCATCCACTTCGAATGTGACTTCAATTTGAGGGGTTCCCCTGTTCAATAAAAAAGAGCAAATTCCATCAAATCCCTGAGAGCAAATGAAGCAATATATATTTCAATGAACAAAGGCAAACCTTGGAGCTGGAGGGATTCCAGTCAGATCAAATTTCCCAAGCAGCCTGCAATCCTTTGTAAGACTCCTTTCACCTTCGAAAACCTGATATCAAAAACAACAGCAACCCACTTAGTATCTAAGCATCTCAACGCAATAAATGAACAAAGTTTTCCCATGTCATGTATGTATAAAAAGTACCTGAATGGAAACGGTAGTCTGTTGATCCTGGTACGTGGTGAAAACCTGAGATTTCTTAGTTGGGATAACTGTGTTCCTAGGGATCAACTTGGTCATCACCCCACCAACTGTTTCAATCCCAAGTGTGAGTGGAGCCACATCCAAGAGAAGGATATCTGCATAGAGCGTGTCATATACACACATTAAGTATCAATCATTAGACACGGTGTTCAATTGCTCTTCTCCAGCAAAATGTTTAACCAACTTTAAAATAACTTGGTGGAAAATATTACCTTTGGTTTCGTCACCACCCTCACCACTCAAGATGCCTCCCTGTACTGCAGCACCAAAAGCAACTGCCTCATCCGGGTTCACACCCTTGTTGGGTTCCTTCCCATCAAAGTAGTCCTTCAGGAGCTGTTGAACCTTTGGAATTCTGGTGCTTCCACCAACAAGAACAATCTCATCAATCTGGCGCTTCTCCAATCCAGCATCTTCCATAGCCTTTTTCACAGGTCCCATGGTCTTTCGGAACAGATCGTTGTTCAACTCTTCGAACCGAGCTCGGGTAAGTGGTTCAGAGAAATCCATACCATCATAAAGAGATTCAATCTCCACCCGGACCTGATGCTGGCTGCTCAAGGCTCTCTTGGCACGCTCACATTCTCTTCTAAGCTTCCCAAGAGCTCTGTTGTCCTTACTAATGTCCTTTCCATGCTTTTTCTTAATCAACTTGATAAAATACTCCATAATCCTCTGGTCAAAATCCTCACCTGCAGTTTGAAAAACCTTAGCATACAATCGAATGCATGATATCCTCAAAAAGTTCCTTCGAAGACTTTTCTGTTGACTAAAGGAATGAACTGTTTGCAGTTCATGATAGCATTGCTCAATCTAAGAATTCTCATATAAAATGATAACAAGCATAATTCTTACCTCCTAGATGAGTGTCTCCATTGGTTGCAAGAACCTCAAAAACACCATTATCGATTGTCAAGATACTGACATCGAATGTCCCACCACCAAGGTCAAAAACAAGGATGTTTTTCTCACCACCTTTCTTGTCCAAGCCATAGGCAATGGCTGCAGCAGTTGGTTCATTAATAATTCTAGCAACATTCAGCCCAGCAATAATACCGGCATCCTTGGTAGCTTGCCTCTGAGCATCATTAAAGTATGCTGCCAATCACATTAATAGGGAAGATAAGTAACATTATAGACGCAAAACTTCAATAGAGTTTCTCTCAAAGTGGGAGGAGTATATCAAGTTATCATTGTGACACTTACCCGGAACTGTAACCACAGCATCCTTGATGTTCTTGCCAAGGAATGCTTCAGCTGTCTCCTTCATCTTAGTTAGAATCATAGCACTGATCTCCTCAGGGCTAAAGACCTTTGTCTCTCCATCCTTAATTTTGACTTGGATATAAGGCTTCCCATCCTTATTCACAATCTTGAAAGGGAAAAGCTTCAAATCCCTCTGAACTTCCTTGTCCTCAAACCTATCAAATAATAATTGTTAACAGCTTCAATAACCATTGCTCCTCCACAAACTCAAATGATTTCAATATAAACAAACCAAGAAAGATGCATTACTTTCTTCCGATAAGTCTCTTGACATCAAAGATGGTCCTTTCGGGATTGACTGCTGCCTGATTCTTCGCAGCCTCACCAATCAGTCTCTCACTGTCGGTGAAAGCAACCCATGATGGGGTAATACGGTTTCCTTGGTCATTCGCTATGATTTCAACATGACCATTTTTGTAAACACCCACACAAGAATAGGTCGTTCCAAGGTCTATCCCAATAACTGTCCCTAACTTTGAGGCCTCCTCTTTTGCAATGGAAATTGCAGAAAGACAACCTGTTGGACAAAATTCATTTCAATTAAGAACTTCTGATGAGTAAAGATTTCACTATAACCTATGTCCATACACCTGTGAGCTATAAACATATGTCATTTCCCTATTAGGTGACAATTAAGTAGCACAACCGGAGCCGGAGACAAACAAAATCTTAATAAACCTATTAATTAAGACACTAATAGAGCATATATGACTTGTAAGATGGTAGTTTTAGGTTTATCAGATCAATCACTGTGATATTTTTTCACTAAAAGACATCTCTAAACAAGAAGTGAAAATTAGCAAGTTGCCAAGGACTAGCAACTATACATTCCACAATATACAGCTGGTCCGAATGCAAATTTGTTTCAAGTTTTATCAAGATCTAAATAACGAGGTTCTAATCTAATAGCAATGCTCTACTAAATGCAATTACTGTTAAATAACTACTGTCACAATCATTGGATCACTCTCTTCAAGATCACTCAAACTGACTAAATCGATCATAAATCAATCAGAAAATTTGAAAATGCATCGTAATCTACTTACTATCCAACGAAAACAAATCAATAAATTGTATCAGAACTGCAGATCTATAGACAAGCTCAGATATAACTTCAACTGAAAATTGTGTCAGATCTGAACTATTGTGAATCAACAACACAGCAACAATAAGAACCTACTGAAACAGATCAATTCAGAGGGGAAAAAATCGATCGGATCTATAAGCAAAAATAGTAGTAGCAGCATTTTACCGAAGAAGACGATTGCTAGTACGAAAAGAGACCCGCTGCTCCTCCACGAGGCAGCCATGGCTTCTTCAGTCTTCTCTCTCTACTTTCTCTCTCTATATAGACAACAATATATATATAGACAAACAAGCAGAGAATCAAAAGGAATTAGAGGAAGAGTGTCTCTTGTTTTTTCTTTTTTTCTTTCAACGAAGGAACTGGAAGGGCTTGGGTTTCGGTGTTGACGCGAGT
The DNA here is from genome assembly GCA_025631255.1 of Cornus kousa. Lineage (NCBI taxonomy): Eukaryota > Viridiplantae > Streptophyta > Magnoliopsida > Cornales > Cornaceae > Cornus > Cornus kousa. The sequence goes on from JAOTQH010237307.1 coordinate 3,382, forward strand.
GACGAAATGAGGATTTTATAGAGGGATTTGCGCATGAGTGTCGGTTTAATGGTAAACACGTTGGTTAGAACGGCAAGTGAAATTTAACGGACATGTCATTAATGGTGACGTGGACCAATCAAATTTGAACGACGGATAGAGCTAACCAATCATATTGGATCTTGTGTTGGGAGGATCCTGGCCATTTACGTGCCCCGCGTATCTTAGCGTGTCATCATCTAACCCACTATCCTATCCCTTCTTTTTTTTTTTTTTTTTTTTTTTTACGCCAAATTTGAATAACTAAAAAATGGCTATTTTTATTCCTATTTTAACCCTAGCAAATGACTATTATTGTCAATAATTTAATCATATTTATAAATCATAAAATTTGCAATTTAATTCAAGTGAAATAGAAAGTTGGCAAAAAATATATATATTATATTTTAGGATAATTTGCACTCACGCGCCCTGAGGTTTAGGTTAACACTACTTAATGACTGGTCAACTTACTAGTTTACATTAACACCCCTGAGGTTTCAAAAGTGTTCATACCTAGAAAAAAAAAAATCATTTCCACTACAGTAAACTTGTTCCAACTGGTACGTATCTAATGGCTATAATTGAGCCCCATCAACTTCATCAACCATGGTAACAAAAAAGTTACCGAGCCACGCTTTGTTTATTATAAGTATAATAAATACTATAAATAAATATTCTTTATACGTTATACAATATACCATATATATATAATATTATTATTTTTTCCTTATGTCCTATTATTTTTTCCTTATGCCCCATTGACTAAAGAATATTTATTTTTAGGACTAAAATTCAAAATCTAATTAAGTCATCTTCCTCCTCTTCTTCTCTGCTTCTTCTCGTGTCCTCTCAAAAATCAAAGTTTGCATAATCAAAAGAAATCTTTCACAACCTTGCTTGTGTCTTTCATCATCATCAAGATATCCAGACTTCTCCTTCAAAAGATCACCAACATGTGACGACCCGAATTTTAAAGAACCCGGTGTGTCAACGAGTAACTCGAAAACTGACCCAATAACGAGTTTGAAACTCGAAAGCAACAAAAGAAGAAAGGTCTCTAAAGATGGACACCACCTCTAAGACGGCAAAGTGAACTCCTAGGAGATCACGAGACTAAAAAGAAATCAAATGCGAAAGTAAAAACAAATGAAGAGGTCACTAGAGGTAAACAACACCTCTAGGACAACAAGCTAATCTTATTAGAGATTTACAAGACTCATCTCAAAGGTGAAAACGGAAACAAAAGTCAAAACGGAAAAAATACGTTAATCAAGGGTAAAATGGTTATTTCATAAACAAAAAGAGAAATTTGACTCTAAATAAGTCAAATGAGGTCTATGCAACCTAATCTAATCATTACACAACACTTCAAAAGGTTCTAAAAACTTTAGCTAAGGATCCCACAAAACACCCATTCTCAGTTTAAGTAAAATCTGACACTATCTCACTAAAATATGAATAACTCCCGTTATGATTTGAATTTGAGAATGAAATTAGTACCATTGGAAAGCTGACTCTGAATCCTATAAGATAGGCTTAAGAATGACCCCATTTTGATAAGAAATGAAGGAGATATGACTGTCTGAAGTTGGCATGACAAGATTATTCAAGAAAACTGAAAAAAGGGAAAGCATCAGGGAGGACCAGTGAGCTGAAGGCAGGGATCAGCCGACTGAAACTCAATGTTCAGCTAGCCAAACCCTAATGTTCAGCTGCCCGAAATGACCTGTGAAAACTGCAAACTCACTAGAATTGCCAAAATGGGCTATCAGCTGGCTGATAGAATTGTCAACCGACCAATGCACCAGATAGCAGCAAAAACAGGTTGCTACAGAGTGTGAAAACTGAGTTCGGTCCAAACCTAACCCTACACATGCATCCCTACCCTAATGTCCCGAAACAAGTTTTAAAATATCCCAAGGTTTCATACAAGCATCTGGTGTGTGTCAAACCCAAATTGTAATAATGAAGTGTGTAGTGAGGCTAAGTTTAAATTTATAGAATACCATTACTACTCCTAACTAAAATATAGCTAGAGTGAGTAGGGATCGTCCCAAGGGAAAGGAAGCGTGTTTTGGAATCAATTGTTGGATTAGTAGGTCGAATGATCAACCTATTATTTTGCCTATTTGTGACATAAAATTGAAACGGTCATAACTTAGTCATCTTAAATCAAAATTGGGTCATGCTTGAGCTCAAATTTAACGATTTTTCGTCCTCTTTCTAATGGTATCAATTTCATTATTAGATTTCCATCCTATTAGGAGATATTTAGGTTTTAGTAAGACGGTGTTGGAAAATTATTCACCGAGCTTGAGTATTTATGGGAAACTATTTCTAACGATATTTAGTAGCATTTAAATTGCGTAAATATAATAAATTAATGATTTATTATGGAAGGAAGTGTATATATATATATTTAATTATATATGTGTATATATGGTTTATTTAATTTGTGATTAAAATAGAAGGGAGTATATATATATATATATATTATATAGATTATGGAAGGTATTATACACATATATATATATATATATGTATATATTATTTAAGATAATTAATATTTATTATTCTTATTTAATATATCTGGATAGGCTGGTTATTAAATTGTGATATACTTATAATTTGCATGAGATGTCTATGTATGAATTGGATATCATTGAGTCTAAAGTTGGTATATGGTTGAATTGTAGGTATGGATGAGTTGTCAAAGGTGTAAAAATTTATTGCCTAAGTATGTGTATGAATAAATTACATACATAGGAAGCATGGATGGATTGCTAGTTTAAAAGTATAAATATATATATATACTTATGGAGCTATGGTTGATTTGCCAATGTATAAATAAATATACATACACGGAGGCATGATTGAATTGCCAATGTTTAAATAAATATACTTGTGGAGGCATGGTTGAATTGTCAATGTATAAATAAATATACTTAAAGGAGGTATGGTTGAATTGCCAATATATAATTATAATGGCATGGTTGATTTGCCAAAGTGTAATTAAATTACTATGTGTTAGATGATTAAAATATCATCTATGGTTATCGTATGTATAGGTTGAATTATGATTAGATATTCTTAAATTAGAATAGTCTAGTATTTACAGGTTAATGTATTATTTTATACATATTAATAAAATAATACCGGTAGACACATGGATAATTTGTCAAAGTTTAGATTTTGGATATATGATTTAAATTATTTAAATCATTATTGGGTTTGGATTAAATGCATTATTCTTTTAATTATATTTTATTATTCAAAGGATTAAACAACTATCTAGGATGAATTTAAGGTTAAAGGGTGTTTCTTTTTAAAAGAAAAATAAATTGTGATTTGGTCTAGGAATGATTATTAATTTAATCATTGTTTATTTGTTTTGAAAAATTAATGAACCTAGTAATAGTTGAGATTGTTGTGTATATATAAAATTATGTATATATATGTGTATCATTGTAAATTAAAGATAAAATTTTTATTACGTTTGGTTTTGATCAGAGATGATCTACTTATTGGTTTGTAGAGGTCCAGTCGAGAGAACTTGCTCGTAGGGTTTAACTCACGATTTATTATTTTTCAGGTTATTAGAAGTTCCAGTCTCGAGGTTGAGGATCCGCAGTTGGGAGACTGTCATTCATCTATTCAGCTTATGTACTTTTAAGTAGTATTGGATGATTGGATAATGTTTTAAGGGATCCTTGAGTTATAGGATTCCCGAGTTGTAATTGGTGAAAAATTATTAATTAATGAAATATTTATTTATTAGTTTCTTCAACGGTTTATTTATTCTTTATTTTTTTTTTTCATCTTTGTATTCTGTGCTTGTTTAAATACTTTAATTATTTTGATATCCCCTAGTTTTGTGCGCGGACTTGATCAACCCGTGTTCCGAAATTGGGAGGTATCACAACGGCTTCACCGTCGGCAACATAATTCTGGCACAGCCTTCACGGGCCTCACCGTCGGCAACACGAACAAGTTAATTCCGGCATCGCCTTCATGGGCCTCACCGTCGACAACCATAACCTCTTCACTTTTGACGCCATCACCAAGAACCAAAATATTTCATCACAACTGTAACTCATGCGACATCAGTCATCTTCTTCCTCCAGATCTTCGATGTTCTCCTCACCGCCGACCACCTCACTAACAACCACCGTCAACCGAAAGGTCGTCGGTGGTTTCTTCAGAGCTCTATGCAGCTGCTTGCATTTAGAGAGAGAAAAGAGACGGGAAAGCGGGTTTAACCCGCAAAAATGGGTGTGACCCATTTTTAATATTAGGGACATGTCATAACCACATGCGGCCACGTCAGCAGGGAGGATGAACTTCATCCTCCCTGCACAGGATGGAAATATTTTCCTTTCCCTTAAACACGTGTCCCACAGTGTGAAACACCATACTGTATTCCATCAAATCCCTAACAGTTTATAATCTAAAAAAATTAATTATTGTGAATAATTATATAATCTACATTTCACGGTCACTTTCTAGACATTTGGCTAATAACTCCAGTCTCCAGGACATCTCTAAACCAGGTACATCAATGGAGCCATTTTTACACTCAGACCATGAAACCCAGTTAAGAAAAAGAGAGTGAAAAGAGGAAGAAGACCCACTTAATAGGGGTATTTACGTAATTTTACAATAATAATATCAGTTTTAAATTTAATATTAAATTATAAGGTTATTTTTGTCATTTCACAACCTAATAAACGGGTCAATCACGGGTACGTGGTAACTTAATAGCATTTCTTTAATTCAGAGGGGTGTTTAATTTTAGTAGGGTTTTTTGTACGAAAATAATAATAGAGGGGGAGTTATGTGATTTCTCTCCATAATATAAATACATTTCAAAGTGAAAACTTTGCAGAATTTTTCAATAAGTCAAATTAGTTTGAAATTAATAAAAATTAAATAATGAAACTTATTTTTGTATAAACTATTTTCAGTTAAGTTCTCTAAACAAAAAATAATTAATAATTAAATTAAACCAAATAAATAAGAGAACAACGAACACATTATATAATATGAATCCTTTCATTTTATAGCGGGTATACATTTATGATTTTTATGTATCATATACAATAAAAGAGATGTAGACAAGGGTCTTTTATTTAGAATTTTTTCATAACTTCTTAAAAATTGTGATTTTTCATTAAAGAGTGAAAAAAAAAAAGAAGTATTTCTGTAAATTGATTTTGATGGTCATAGTATTTCTTTACCATGCATATTGTGGTGGACCAATTTTGATCCTCTCCCAATTTAAATTGAATATGTAATCGGATCTATCTTTAATTAATATTCATTGCATGTAATTTAAGTTATCAGTTGTAGTCATCACTACAATTTTTTCCTCCTAAATTAATTCAATAAACAAATAAACCCAACATTTTAAGAAAACTTTATTTGCAGCCAATCAATTGTCAATATTATCTTCATTGTTCTATTAAAACAAGGCATTGCTGCATTGGAAAACTACTACTCTTACCATCTTCTAATTATTTATTTATTATTATTATTATTATCATTATTTAATAATTGGTAAGTACAATCTTCTACACTTTACTATAATTTGTAGCTTTGATGCTTCATGTAGGCATGAAGTATTGCATGGGTTGGCCAATGCACATCAATTGCCAGATAAAGCTGCATCACATGATTCTCTATCAATATAAACTTCTAAAATCAATATATATACAAGGATAATCTATATTACCAAATTTTTAAAAATATAATTTTATTAACTAAGAGAAATTTAATGAAAAGTAAAAGGAGAGTAGGACCCACATACATGATACATGTAACTACAACTAAACAAACAAACAAGAGCAGGAGAGAGAGAGAGAGAGACTGAGAGAGAGAGAGAGAGAGAGAAGTGTAATTTGTTACTCAGAGGAGAGGAGGGAGGGAGGGAGGGAGGGAGGCAGGGATAGGGATGATTATTCTCATACGCATTCTTGAAAAATGGTTTAATATTTAGAGGGCCACTTTACACCAAAATCTGCAATACATCTAAAAACAGCCAGTAGCTATAAAGAACCAACACCAATTACTGGTACCTGCTCAGAGTGAGAGAGATATATATCTCACCCCTACAGCCAGTACCCCTCTCTCTCTCTCTCTATGTATATATATATATAAATGAATATACAATAGAATCGGTTTTTCCTCTCTTTGTATTCTCTGATCCAAAGCCGATGAATCCGCCAGTGTCGAAGGTGAATCTCTCTCTCACATACAAGTTCAATACACTTATGATTTCAATAATGCATTATGAGTTCTGATTGTATACTCAATCTGTGTGTATATATTTTCATATTGAATTTATCTTGACCAATTCCAATTATATGCTTGTATTGTTGTTGGAGCTCGAATTTAATTAATTTGATTTTCAAATTATAACTTCCCAATCTTTGCTAATTTTGTAGGAATTGTACCCAACTTCGTGAATCAGATAAGTTCCCGCATACTTAGTTTTTTCAATACAATATACACAGAATGTGTGTTTGTGCTCAATTAGTCTTTCTTCATAAGATTTCATTATTGGGTTCTCATTAATTTTAGTTAACTCAAGTGAGTTTTGATTTATCTCTTATATCTTCCTTGTGCTGCTTTATGTTTCCATTTTCTTTATGTTTATTTGACAAATATTAGACTATGTGTCTTCTTAGTGTGCTTATAGTTTTGTGAATCGACTTTCAGTGAGTTTTATTCATGCATGGAATTGCATGTTTTGATGTTATTTTCAAATGAGTTGTGTTTTTTCTTAATTAAAAAGCAAAAAAGTGGTGGTTAGTCAACTTAGTCTATGTTCTTAATTTTAGTTGTTCTTATCTCTATAGTGCGTGTAAGAGAAGACACATGTCTAATGATTTGTGTCGCAATTATAAAAAGCAAAAAAGAAAATAAAAATTAATATATATATATTTTTTAGTTGGGTATTCACACACACACATCTCTACTGAAATGCGTTACTTGATAACATTGTGCTATAACCATTGGAACTAAAATAGTACTTCTTTGTCTTACTATATGTGTTTGATTATATTTGTTTCTTCTTGTTAAACTTTTCTTAGATGCGTTATTTGTTTTTTACTTGGGCAACTCTCTCCAAGTAGTTCTGCTATTATTTAAATTTTAATAGAAAAACTTTGTTGCATGAATGTTTTATTGAAAGACTATATTGAACTTTTGATTTGGTATATTAATGCAAGTCATTTCCAAATGGATATGTGTGTGTATATATATATATATATATATGTATGTATGTATATATAGTTATATGGTGAAATATTTTGTTTTTTTGCTCAAAAAATAGAATTGCTTTCTTTGAATTTAATAATCCATCATTTTACTCTATAGGGGTAGTTTTGGTATGTATAATAATTTTCTTTTCACTTTCATGTTATCCAAACAAACAAACTAATATTTTTCTACAATTTTCTTAATAAAATTTTCATGCTAAACAAATGCATGCTAGAAAATCTTCTTACTTATCATTCACTTCACTTTCTATTTCTTTTCTTTTCTTGCTTATTTCCATCTAATGGAACAGAGCCTAAAAAATGTTTTGTAGGTGTTGGCTCTCCCTCTAATATAGATTTTGACCCAATATAAAATGAGAGTTGATGGGTTAAATTTAGTTAACTTGATCTTAAATTGAAAATAATTCAGTTAAATAAGCTTTTCAAATTAAAGCACGCTAGAAAATCTCTTCACTTATCATTTACTTAACTTTCTATTTCTTTTTTTTTCTTCCTTATTTTCATCTAATGGAACGGAGCCTAGAAAATGTTTTGTAGGTGTTGGCTCTCCCTCCAATATGGATTTTGACCCAATATAAAATGAGAGTTGATGGGTTAAATTTAGTTAACTTGATCTTAAATTGAAAATAATTCATCTAAATAAGTTTTTCAAATTGATAACTGTCACAAGTGATATAAAATTAAGGATTAACTAGATTACTATCACACTCATCTAATGAATTCCAACCCACTTGAAAATGAGTAAGCTAAGTTTATAACTTAGTACTTTATTAGTACTTCTTCCCCTTTTTTAAAAAATGGATGAATTTAAATTTTCCATAAGTGAGTGTGTGAGAATGTGAATGTAATTATTATTATTTTTTTTTGGTTAAAATAAAAAAATTCTAATTTGGTAATTATATCGACAATTGTCAAAAGTAAGTAAATAAATAAATAATTCTAACTTGGTAATTATATCGACAATTGCTACAAGTAAACTAATCACAAGTGGCATGTGAGCTTTTATGCAATTTGTGACCTAAACTACATACACCGGAAGGGGAAGTAGGAGTGAGAATGAATTCGAAAGCATTTGTGCAAAAACTACAAATTTAAGTCACATAAAGTTAGAATTGGGGTGAGAATACTTGGAACGTGAAAATGGAAGTATACTCGAAACTTGAGAACTGCACATGTTGAGAACGATTGTGTGACTTAGCATGAAATATTGAGATCACCTCTCTAATTTTGAGTCAATAAATGAAAGGTAAAAAAGTAAAACAAAAAGATATTTATTGAAATACAGTTCTCTCCCATCTTTAGAGAGATTTAATCGTACAAGAAATCATATCACCATGACCCCGTTTCCTGTGCTGTGAACCTCAATTTTGTTTGCTCTACCAATAGAAGTGACTGACCCATCTCTTTGCTATAATTTCTTTCATTTGCTTGGTTTGTGCACTCTTTGTTTTGTCATTGTTTCCTCTGCTCTTTCTTTCTTTCCTTTTTCTCATTTACCAAACAAAACAACCCGGCCATTCATTTCTATCACCATAACAGGCAAACAAACAAAACTTCGGTAATATTCTTCGAATATTCGCATTTCACAATTTATAGCTGGTACTAAAATTCCGCTCTTAAAATTTATGGTATTAATTTTTTATTTTTTATTAAAAAAAAAACTTTTGATTTCAATGGTACGCATTGCACACTATTACAACGGCTTTACACATATAGAATACGCCCTTATAAGGATCATTAACTTTTCCTTTAATTATATGTATGGTTCCCCATTCTTATTTCCTTATTTTTAACAAATTTTATAATATTTTAAATTCCTAAGAGTAGGAGAAATATGAAAATTAATATTATATGAATTCTTATGCTAAAATAAATAATAAATAAAGCTGACTTTTATCAACATGGTTTATCAACATGGGGGAGTATGGGACCATTTGTTTACTACTAAAGTGGATCTGCTAAATAAGTAAATGGTATTTGTTCATCCAAACAAAATTTTCAAATTTTTTTTTTGCTCTAAACATTATGTGACAAATTAAGTTATTAAACATGTTTTTGTTTAGAAATAAATGCACACAAAAACATTACTTTCATTATATGAAATTAAAAATACAAAATAAAATCGGTGGAGGCAGTGGACAACGGGAGTGTACGAATAAATTCATGCAGATTTATTTATTTATTTTATTTTATTATTTTTATTTTTTTCCTAAAGGTTATGCAGAATTCCATTTAAAATGATAATAATAAAAAAATCATGCAGAATTTGATAATCTGTGCACTCATCGATCTTTTATGTTTAGGCTTCAATTTTGTGTGTATATAAAGCACATAGTATGATGGGTCCTACATCATTTATATTCGGTCATGACAGAACATACTAAATGAACGAGCATAAGTTGACTTAGCAC
>JAOTQH010237317.1:0-13092 GCA_025631255.1 Cornus kousa
CCCTAGAAGAGTTCCACCTAGGGTTTGACGATTCTTCTCTGCTCAAATACCTGTTCGAACTGTACGATTTGAACCCGCCGCCTCTAGACCGCTCCATCTCCTCCGCGTTTTGGATCTATATCCTCCATATGATGGAGAAGATAGGAAATGGGTTAATCTCATATGATGGTGGTGGCATTGGAAATTAATTAAGCTTGTTGAATTAACATTCAACATATAATATAATACCCAAATCAAAGCCTCACTCCAACACAAAGCTTAACTAAACTCATCGGGAACGTTTATTAGCCAAGAAAATTAACATAACTCCGATTTCATCACAAACAAAGAAAAAAGAAAATGACTAAAAAAACCAACTGCAACACTTTGACTCCTCTCGATCAACTCGCCGACTCCTCCATGTCGTTCTCGATCAACTCGCTGGCCGGCCAGATCTATGTCATCATTAATTAAACTTATATATATAAGTGTGTGTGTATATATATATAAACTTATATGTGTGTGCATATATATATATATATATATATATATATAATTGTGTGGGTGTATATACATGTGTACAGATGATATGTGTATGATTGTATGTGTGTGTGTATATATATATATAGACAGAGATCGAGGTACCTAAAAAGCCAGTTGCTGAAGAAGCTCGTTTTCGTGTTCTTCGGAATCAAGCGCCAACGCGCCTGGTTTGGAACACGCATTAATAGTTGCCGCCATAGTTTCTCTCTCTAGAACTCTGTTTCTTTCTCGCTCTATATCACAGTGTAGATAGGTCAAGATAGCGTTCTTTGGCAGCGAAGAGACCTATTATATAAATAGAGGCAGTGGATTCGTGTCGATTGGAGCAAAACGTCCCCGTCGTTGAGACCTTGGTCTTTGGAATCACCGACGTTGTCTCATCTCACCGCCGGTGATCCCAACAACCTACACATCGGCGATCCCGCTGCACCGAAACCATCTATTCGTTGACCATCGTGCACAGCTTTGCCAGCATCGGAATCTCTGGCCGCCGTTGAAATCACCAATCTCTCCCGATTATCTTGACGGTAATGAAATAAGCAACGTGTCTTGTAGGGATTCACAGAGGTTACGGTGTATTGATATAGATATAGAGAGGGATGAAAAGGGTAATTTGGGTTATTTAGGTATTTTGATATTTTATAATTAAAATTAATAAAATAGTGAAGGGTAAAGTGGACTTTTCACATATTCTAAGGCTCTGTTTGGATGATAAATTGTATAAGGGGGTGTCGCTGTCCGAAAATAGCCTAACTTTCATCTATGTGTCCTTACCCCAAACCTCAGGGGGTGTCAATGTACTTTACCCTTATTTTTTTTAGCAGCACAAAAGTATTAGGTCAGTGCAGGTCATATCATATGGGCCTTATACATGACATCATTGTTCCTACTTTTTCCTAATCCATAATGAGGAATGAGACTATCACAACTAATTGCAGACAATTCTGCCTTTAATTTCTTGATTTGGAGTGAGCACGATTTAAGCAGGCCAGTTCTATTTGGTTTGAGATTGTTGCAAGTAATGGTGATTCTCATCCAAGGTTTCTTCCCACACTTTGCTTGGAGATCCACATATTGACCAGCACAACTCCCTTGTTTCTGTGGGCCTGTTCTTTCTAGCCTTGTGTTTTCTGCGTATGAAATGCTTGATATTGAAAGTGCGTGTTGTGTTTGTGGATCTAAAATAATCTTATCACGTTCTTGAATCTTGTCTGCAGGCTTTGATTCGGAAATGGGCTCCTGTTGCCATTGTGTTAGGAATTGTCATCCTTCTCTTTTGGGTCAGAAAGAAGATTTGGTGAACCGGTGATATTACTATCCATTCGCAATTCCAAAGCATTACTGCTACAATTTCTCCATTTGCTCCAGGCTGCTTTTGTTAATCATCCAGATACCAGAGAACTTGTATTGGTGCCTGATCTACATGAACAGTTCGATCATCTTTCAAGGTGACGGCAGTTTTTGTTTATGTCATAGTTCAGTTATACCTTATGAGGGCTGGCTTTCTGGGCAGCTTTGGGATGGGGGGATTAATCCGGCCATGTGGAAATTTGAAAGAAAGATCCATATAGTAAGACTAAGGAGACCGCCTAAACAAGGTTAATTATTCTTGGAAAGGTTATTCTCTCTCGTGGCTTTATACAGGAGTTTATTAATTTTTAGATATTAAGTATTTGTGAACCTTGTTGCTCTTATATAACATGCTTCCAAATATATTACTTACTGCATAGCAAATGCTCACAGATTCAGTACCTTCTCATGACCAAAGTAAATAAGAAAAAAATTTTAAAAAAAATTAAATAGTAATGTGGTGGTTGTGCTTATTACTGGAAGTCAATGAAGATTGAGCTTATATTGGAAAGTCAGTTTATGTCATTTACTGAATGAATGACTACTAGTTACAGTTGCAGTAATCTGATACAGCAACTTCTCTGTGTTATACTGGAAATCAGTCAGATTTTGGTTTACAGCATTTATAAGTTATATTTTTCTTCCGACCATTTTTATAATATTTTCAAATTCCTATATTGCACACAATACCACCAGCAAAGCATCAGGGCCCTCTAATAATATGCTACAAATGATTCGAGATTGTTGAAAGCTGCGAGAGCTTTCCTCAGGTGAACCCATCGGAACAAATGCCAAATCTCTGGTTCTGGCCAAGAGGCTTCATCTTCTACCGTCGTTGATTGAGTGTTCAACGATGCTGGGTAAAGAGAGAAAGAGAGGAGCAGATATATAAATGTTGCTGGAATGTGGAGGTTTTTAGATACGGTGGGTAGAGAAATAAGTGGCCGATGGGAATTCTAGAAGACAAAGCAAACCGTCTGAGACCCAAAACCAAAACCAAAACCAAAGTTCGGGTTGAATGGTCTCCAGTTTTCATAGTTCAGCGTCTCATGCCAGTACATCGCGGATAAAAATCCTCTGGCGCAACAGTACATCTGTCCTAACAAGTGGGGATAATTTGGGATGCATGTGAAAAATGTTGTGATGCAAACCCAACTTCTCAACATTTTCATAATATGTATCCCAAATTATTTTCATCGGCCGAAACAGATGTATTAGAGAGGATTTTGATCCGTACATCGCACATACAAGTACTTCACTATTGCTTGTGCAATAATTTTACATTACATATGCAAACCCTAGTAATTTACATACAGCTCAAGACCAACTTGACCAAGGCCTCCCTTCTCGAGTTAAATTGTCTCAAGGATATGTACCTTCAAAACTACTCTCAGCAAAATGGGATCCTTTGGTCTTCACCTGTACTGGAAGCATCATATTCCATTACATCCAAGACAACAACAGATTGGTAGATATACTGTCATAGACTCGCATTGCATTTTGTGGGGAAAAGGAAAAAGAAGAAAGATAGTGCCCAAAATGTTACTGATACAATAGATTGGTAGACTTTCATTCCACAAAGACTCAGAACTATTTTATAGAAAGAAGCTTTAATCAACACCATCATGGACATGCCATCAACATTTCAGATGACAAACTTAGCAAACACTTGCAGATGACAAATTATGTATTTTCAAGAAGAAAAAACATTTAACCATACAAGTTACCAAGTAACGGTAACACACCATCATGGATACAAGTAGAAGTAGTACCAAAGTTAGAAGATGAAAAATGAATCAGATCGATCACAAAATTTACGTTACTTCTTATAAAATCTAGACTCGGGGGAATTATGTTGCAAGGGTGACAGAGGAGGTCTTGGCGAATCCACGTCACTGAAATCAATTTTCCTCTCAACTGGGCTGCTACTCATCTGGGGACTACATTTTCGCTTGCTGCCCTGCACGACGACGTTAAATCACAGAAGTATCAATTGGTTAGCATGCCAAACGAATATAGAACTTATGGACACATGCAGTCAAATGTATAAAACCGATAAAAATGAGTTGTTCTTCACTCGTTTCTTACCTTGGCAGAAGTGCTGCTGGTATGCTTTCCACCTGAACCAGAGTGCTGTCTTTCTTTTTGCAACTGTCTCCTCAACCTTTTATTCTCCTCGTTCATTAGGTTATTTTCTTCAAACAACACTTTGACCTAATTAAATATAAAACATTGGTTATTAACATAATAACATGAAATCACACGTCTTACTAATATTCTCACCTCCTCTTCGGCTCTGTGAAGGTTAATCCTTAAATGCTCCTTATCCTTCTGAAGCATCTTGAACTCAGCAGCTACTGCCAGAACTTTCTGGGATGATGGCCTCAAGCTACCACACAATAGAAGGGATTTTCAGTGAGAGATTTGGCGCGCAAATTGCAACAAGGATATCAAACTCTAAAGATACAGATGTTGAATGGTTGGTTTTCAAAAATTATGATTTGTCAAAAATAGCTCAAAAAGAGGAATCCAACTCTGTACCATCCTCAGTTCAAACCCTAATTAGGGCACTTGGTAATGCTGTATATATGTTTACTGTTTTGTAATTGAATGAAACATAATCACACTAAACTATCCAAAAGGAACTAAAACAACAAAAATTACTCACTTATTCCACATCTTCAACAACTTTTGACACACTTCTACTCCGCTATTTGCCTCTAAAAAGGCATGCGCAGTTGGTTCAACATCATCTTTGCCGACCAAAGTTGTCACTAATGACTGAAGTAAAATCTGTTCCTCAGATGTGCCCTCCATAGGTGTATCAACCTTTAAGCAAACAAAGTCATATAATTCTCAGCCTCCACACAGTATTTAATCATGATATCACTTTTTGCACAGAATATTGGAAAAAGAAAAAGAAAAAGAAACTGGAAGTATAAAATGAATATATACCCACCACCCAGTTTATCTTAAAAATGAAGCTCATCAATCACAATCACCAAATCAATTATAAGTCAGTTACCTTGCTTGCACTCACCATATTAATAAATCAAACTATCTTTTGCCTAAGCCAGAATCAATTCATCAACAAAAGATTGAGAAAGGGACATGAAAACAAGTTAAAGATAGAAGTGGGAGATTTCAATGCATATTGAAATATGTATAAATAAACCTACTAGTTAAGTGTCAAGCTCATCAATTATAAAGTCCTGAAAATTTATGATTTTAATACCCTCAACAAACTGCATTTGAATTAGATCACCTGTTACTAAGAATAAAGTTCATTTATGATGATTATCTGAAAACTGGATTAGACAATGACGCAACCCAGATTTCAACAGAATGCCTCAGCACAGGAAATTGTAGTTTTGTCTTCAGGACATGAAAGAGACTAGTATAATAACTCACTTAGCTTTAATCATTTACACGTCATTTTAAATCCAAATTCCACAGCTAAGAAAGAATTCACAGATTAACTACATGAATATTATAGATCATTTAAGTTTACAGTTGTCATGACAAACAACGGTTTAAGAGAACTACAAGATATTTCAAATGTTATTTGGTACCAACACCAAACCTCAAAAAGTAAGGACTGAAAATTCCGAGTTCAAGTAAACTCTCTCAATCCCCAAAAGACAGTCCACTTAGACAAGTTCATTCTTTTTAGGATCTGCGATTGAGTTTTGTAGAGATGCTCATAAGAAGGGTACTGCAGTAAGTGGTAAGAGATTAATTTATTAGATCTTCTATGACAAACATGCATAATGCGACATCTAAAAAACTGCTGGACAATCTTTGCAGAAAAAAGGAAGTCATAGCATGATGCTCTAGGACAAAATTCATTCACCATGTTATATTATCCACTGGAAGATTATCTTCATGCCAACTAGCTTTCTGATCGATTCAACATAACCAAAAAAATTAATCCTGAATACTTAAGGTTGACAACAAAAAATCCATCTTCATCATTCGTCCCTATTTAAATTCTTTCTAATCATAATTGCAATATTATTTAAAACATGAACGAGAAAACTATGCCCATTCAGTTCGCTGTGCTTAGATATCAAAATTATTCTAAACACTAAAATATTATTTTTTAACATAACATGATTAAAGCGATATAAGACAGATACTTTCAATTCATTACATATTCACAGTAAGAACAAACAATACCCCTAGCCCCTCTTTTAGACACCATGCCCACTGTATTTACAACTACTTTGGTAGTGCCTGAAAAACGCATCTTATTGTGGTTTTAAACAATTCCTCCATCTTTACAACTAAGAATCTATTTACTATATTTCATGCTTATAAGCTTAGCCTTGTAATTAATACTAATAGACACTCATAGTTGTCTTATATTATATAATTGGCCGACTATCTTTTCTATATTTTTTTACTTTTTCTTTTTTCAACTTTCAGCAGTTTCTGACAAGGATTCAATCTATCATGTTTATTTGTCATTACAACATTTTAAAGCACAAAATATTATTTCTTACTATAGAACTAGTGTATGATATTGACGTATTCCTTTTGAACTCACCAAATAGGATTTGATTTAGCTTATCTTTCTTCTTTATTATTATTATTTTTTTGGTAAATGAATTAAGTTTATCTTTGTAGGGGAATGTTTTTATTATCTGCGAGTTTCATTCCCAGTATTATTTTAAATATTTAGCCACCATATCTATTCATATTGACTCATTTTCAATATACATATCCGAATTGATACAAAATACACATGGCGAAATTCATAGAATACAAGTCAATTACAGAGAAAGATCCTACAATAAAAACAATGTTTCCATCTGGCAGTGGTGCAAGATAAATTACATTATATAGAAGAATCTAATATTAAGCACACATAATCACAGTTGCCTCACACCAGTACTTATTTCATGGTGCCTCAAAAGAACAACACAATTGGCTTACTTTTGTAAAGTTCACGTTTATCATGATTTCTGCTTCCTCCTTTCTTGTGAAACATTCCATTGTAATAGTTTCTTTACTTTTAGTACTTTCACTAACAAAAAACAGCTTATAATCGAGGGTGCTTCCCTTTCATTTTTTTTTTTTTTTATAATGAAATTTAGAATCCCATTGTTAAGTTAAACGAATAATTTAGAAACAACGTTCATTATCTAGTATGGTTGCTGTTAATCAAGGGTGCTTCCCATTAATCGAGGGTATTAGGAGGGGTGGACAGGATACAGACGTAACCTTTGGCATTATTTGCACAAAGTCTAGTTTGGAAACATATGAAACTTTAATGTATAGGTAGAACGATATCAATATTTTCAATTTTTATATGGCAAGAAACAGGATCTTCCAAGGTAGTTGACATAAGATTTTACTTCATCTATATTTAAATGATGTTGAGCACACTCATTTCTTTTGATTTATCAATATAACTTATCTTCTTAAAACACAATATTTTAGCTTCATTTGCCCAACGTGGCTCTCCTCAAACTTAACTCAGGCTTTTACCATTATACCAAACAATATGTTCCTTATGGACCAGCATGAATTAGATCAGAGAGTGTAACTAGTGACTTTTATCTTTGTTAACAGAACTTAACAAGGCAAAAAATATAGAATGAGGATCATTAAAGAATCTTCGTACGTATTAACATCCACCAAAAACAAAAGATAAACCCATGATGTCACAGCAAATATGCGTTGAGAATTTTAGTTAGACTATTACATATTTCCAGTTAGAACTCAGTAGCCCAAAACGGTCTTCTTGGTTCATATGTGTTTCCATGTCCCTTTGGACCCGAAAAATGGACAAATTCCTTTTCTTAGGAACACATACAAGATTCATCATGGAAATGTGAAAGTGATGATAGTTCTCTGGAACAACCTTCACACATTGCTTAGTCCATGGGGGGTAAAGTGAATAGGTGTTTTGCCCAATTCTCTCATATCCAAGGGATTACAACAACTATTTTAGCATGTAACAGACTGGAATATTTATGCCGATCAGTTACCAAGAAATGATTTTTTACCTGAGCAGCAGCAAATAATAAGCACAAATATAATTGAGGAAAAAGAACTAAAATAATTTACCGCTTGCATCTGGCATTGATGCTTGTAGAACTGCACTTCTTCTGATAACCTTCTCAACTCCTCTTCCAACTCACGAACACGAATCTCCGCCTCCTTCGCACGCTCATCGGCTTCATTCCCAAAATCCATCAACGCTTCTCGATCACGATCGTATAACGAACACTCCTTCTCCCACCTCTTACACTGACTCAAAAGATTAGCACACTCCATTGCCAATTTCTGATTCTCTTCAACAAACTTCTTCAAAGCTTGTGCATTCATACTTGACTCGGCCTATAATAACAAACACACCACCAAATAAGAACAACAACAAACCCTAAAAAAACCCTAATAACATCAGAGATCCAAATGAAAATGTAATTAATTTAGTAATTAAAAGAAAATATACAAACCCTAGCACGCTCGATGATTTCGTCTTTCTCATTCAATCTCGCCTGCAAGTACAAGTACTGATCGCGAAGACGCTGGTGGGCTTCTTCAAACGCTTGAAGCTTCAACTCGAGAGTGCTTGTAGATACGGAGAGACCAAGGGAGTTCTCAATCGATTCTCTAATGTAATCGTCGATTTCTTGTGAAATATCCATTCTTGATCTTTGAAACCCTAAAATTGACTCCGATTCTCTGTTTCTTTGAAAGATCTGAAACAACTGAAATCTCAGGGATATAGGAAACAAACCCTATATCTCTACGTGATGATTATTGCAATTTCAATTGTCCTTATAGCTTTGCAAATTGTGAAACTGTAGAGTATGGATTGCACAGAGAGAGAGAGAGTGAGAGAGATGAGGGTTTTGGTCCGAAATTTGAGTTTTCGAATTGAGAGGGCTAGCCGTTAGAGTGCATTTGCTTTTTAAAATGGATGGGGTGGATCTGATTTTGCGTAGACGTGGCAACATCATGGTGTTGACGGTTCTTGAGAACACAAGGGTTGGTTCGCGTAGAATAAATTCAAGATTTATTTATTTATTATAATTATTGTATTATTTACCATAATAAATTCAAGATCTAGCGTCCATGGTTTAACAGAAAAAGAAAAAGGTGCTTTTTGCATCTTCACTGTAAAATTTAAGTCACACGAAGTGGGAGCAAAAGTGTAAATAAGAGAGAGTGAAAGCGGAAAGGACGATAGAGAGTGAGAGCGGAAAGGACGATAGATTATTAGATGGGGTCAATCATTGATACTTGGTGATCCAGTTAAATCCAAACTATCAGGAGTGAAGAAATTATTAGATGGTTTTGGTCTATTTGATACTTAGTATACTAATTCAATGAAAGGTAATGTGGAGATTTCTTTGTAATGTGGGGCCCTTTTTTTAATCCGAGAATCTAAATTGGTTCATCAAGTATCAATAGTTCAGGATCATCTAATAATTTTCTCCTTTAAAAGTACTAAAATGTCAGTAGCCTAGCAGTAGCATTATCCAAAATGACATACCAAAACTTTACAAGCTTTAATAGGGTGATTGTGCTCTCACAAATCAATCAAAGATTCTATGTTCCACTTTATTATTACCAGTGCCGATGACAAAGATCGAATTTTAAGGAATCGTCCATGGAGTTTTGATGGTGATCTACTCTCGATCCAACAATGGTCCCCGGCGTTTGATTTTATGGTTCCCTCTTTCATTTATGTGCTTTTCTGGATTCGGGTTACTAATGTTCCTCTTCGCCTTACGACAGAGGATTTTGTACGCGATATGGCCTCTTCTTTCCCTTATTGTGAAAAGGTTGAAGTGAGGGATCTGGGATTTCATGGTGGTCACTATCTCCGAATTCGGGTGGGGGTCGATGTTTCATGCCCTTTTCGTCGGGGCATTAAGTTTTTCCACGACGGGAAGAGTCAATGGACAAAGTTCCGGTACGAGCGTTTGCCTTCACTCTGTTTCAATTGTGGAAAGGTTGGCCATGATCTTAAATCCTGTCCATAGTAGATTGCTGATCCAGTTGATGAAAGACAGTTTGGTTGTTGGTTGAAAGCTTCTGGGATAGCAGGTAAATTTTAGAAATCGCTATCCTCTTCTGGTTCGACAAGTCTCTCTCCGTCTCAGCGTTCTTCCTATACCGTTCCCTCCTCTCCGGTGGTCGGATTACATCTCGGTGAGGATACAAGTGGGGCCCAGGTCCCCATTATTATTAGTACTGCTTTTTCTTCCCTTACTCTGCAAGGGGTCAGCCCTATGTCTGCCGCGGGTCCCGTGGTTACTCTATGTTCTGAGTCGATGGTTGACATGTGTGGGGTTCCAGCTCCTTCTTTTCTAGAGGGTAGACTTTCTCCGACACGTCCCAATGTTTTGGTGCCTGATGGTCCAATATTCCTGTTCAAGAAGCCCATTATGCTAGCCCAGTGGACTTTGTTTCCCCTTTCTTTGCTCTCCGGCCTGTTTCGGCCCATGGCGGATCTCCATCTCCCAGCCCACAAGTGATCGCCCCAGCGACCCAAGGTTTGGTGGACCTTCAGCCTTCTCACCCCTCTTCAGCCCACGCTTCATCTTTTACCCACCTTCATTCTTCCTCTCCTCCGGAGCCTAAGCTTCACGGGTCTTGGAAGAGGAAAACACGAACGAAATCTGTGGGTGTCCTTGAGCAGTTGGTGCAACCTGGTAAACGGATATTTCAGGGGATCATGACGGAGCTGGGTTATGTTTCTCCATTCTTAAAAGTCCAGAAACTTACTGCAAGTATGTCTATCTCAGAGGCAGTTTCTTTAATTTTTTCTTCATCTCCGGTGGTGGTAGCCAGCCTCGATTGGCCCCCACCCCCTCAATGAGGGTCCTGGTGTGGAATTGTTAGGGTTTGGGGAACCCCCTGACAGTTTCCCAGTTGAGGAGGCTAGTTTATCTCTATTCCCCCCCCTTTAATTTTTCTTTCCGAAACAAAGAATGCTGGTACTCGGGTGGATTCTGTTAGGGATGAGTTGGGTTCGTATGATTCATTTGTGGTGCCTTCAGTGGGGAGAGCTGAGGGTCTGGCCCTTTTATTTTCCAAAGAGTGGGAGGTGGATATTATCAATTTTTCTGAGTTCCAGATTACTTGCAAGATTGTTGGCGGTCCCGGTAGCTGCCCTTGGTACTTCACCGGGGTTTATGGATCATGTACAGAGAGTGATCATGCTCATCAATGGCGCTATATTCATAGTCTTAAGTTTCAGTTAGGCCTCAGTGGATTTTAATGGGAGATTTTAATGCCTTACTTCATCGTGATGAGAAGCGAGGAGGTCGGCTTAAGCAAGGTTGGATGCTCAAAAACTTTACCAATTTTACTGAAGATTGTCAGCTTATGGACCTGTGATACCCCTCATTTCTAGAACCACGGGTGATCAAGTCCGGGTACAGATCCGAGAGATACCAAACAATTAATATGTAAACAAGTAAGAGTACAAAGAATTAAAAGATAAAAAGAATACGCTGAAAAGAAATCTAACTGTAAAACCTCCAAAGATAAAATTTATATAATTAAACTTGCTAATCCGTACAACTCGGAAATCCAACTAGTGGACCCCTAATAATTTCAATTGATAAAAACTTTACAGAATTTAAAATCCAAAACTAAAAATAAGAAAGAACATCCTATGTAGTCGGAAGATTGAGTGACTGTATCTACATCAACACGATCAAGCTCTAAGTCTGGTACTGTCGAACACCTGAAAAATAAGGGTGGGTCAGGCCCACATGCAAATTCCATACCACTACAATCCATACATAAACCCGATACGCAGATACATCCTATATAGTTCAACAAATAGCTAAAGTAGCCCATATAGATATAAGTACACACTATAGGACGCTCACCAGCCTATAGTGTAGTTCAGCCTGAATAGATGGTAACATGTAATTTTATACATTACGGTGTGCATGTGCCCTAGACCTACCAGGGAACATCAACTATATCTAGATACTCATCCTTTGCGATACAGGCACCCTAACCGTGATCAGGAGACTCAAGCTCGTATCACAACACCGTAAGTATATATTTAAATCCTTCATAATACAGAAACGTAAAGCAATCATCCGTTATGTCGTTCAACTGTTTTAGTTGACAGGATATGCATTCATGTAGCAGTTGACTGTTTTAGTTAATCCATTCCGTATGTATGAAGAGGTAGGACTTAGCTTTTTTATCTAATCCATCCATGATATGTCACCGTCCCATACCGATACATATAATGCAAATGATCCACAAATAATGCACATTCATTAGAACACCAAATAAACCCAGAGTTCGACATAATAGCAATCAGATATAGCAAGATTCTATTATGCATACAATATATGATTAAAATCACGAAACATCCATTTAAATTGCTAAAGTAATGCTAAACAATTTAAACTATCCATTCTTATATAATTAACAGAACAGAAATTATATTAGTTCAGTAATTAACATCCATCATACGATATAATGATTTTCAGAATTTAAAACTGATCACATTATACTAGAATTCCCAACCGATACTTCCATACTAGCTCGTTTGAATTACTAAAACAAAGATTAGTAAATAAATCCTCCTATATCCTTGATGGCATGCAAAGACATATTTAAAACTCATGTCATCCATTTTAATCCTTAACTATAAATCCTGGGAATAATGTTACACAGAGAATATACGCTGAGCACATTATATGAAATCCAAACAAAATACTTCCATTAGTTCATTTAGTTTACTAAATCAGAACTAGCAACCAAAGCTTCTACCACTCCTGACAGCATGCAATCTAAAATCTAAAGTTCAGGATGTCTATATCCATATCCTAAACCAATCTTTTGGTCTTCATTAAGTTATATAATTATATAACATTCCAGAAGTAAATTCATATTAGTCCATTTAATTGTTGGTAAACCAAAATATCAATTTTAATCCTTCCTCATTCCTTGATAGCATGCATATTGTTTGTTTATATTTCATGCTCACCTTTTATGATTAGCACACTAGCTTGTAATAACTATTTTTATGTCTAAACAGATTAATTTTAAACTTTTAAAACCTCCCACAGCCTCCCAGAATTCACTTCCAAGCCCCTGAAACCCAAAACCACCTGAAAACACCTGTAGGTGTTAGCAACTAAGGGAGCTGGCTCCGGAAACCCTTGGAGTCGGCTCTACTTGTTGTGGAGCCGATTCTACTTGTTGTAGAGCCGACTCCAAGGG
>JAOTQH010237326.1:0-13092 GCA_025631255.1 Cornus kousa
CCTTGTAATATCCCTTAATCGTGTATTATTTTGTTAGTATGAGCATAGACAATATATAGGTGTTCACTAACTCCCTTATGTATCAAAACCTCCCACTTTAAGAAGGATGATAGAACCCCCTATCCAAAGGTTAGGTAGGACTAGAAATGGAGCAAATATGGTCCAAGATTTGACCCAATCCGATCCGAGGTCCACTTTGATGGGTTTGGATTTTTATTGTGAATCCAAATTTAAAAACGGGTCGGATACAAATCAGCATTTAGGATTCCACATAACAACTCAGTAGAATGTTTTTTTCCCCATTCTGCTTCCTTTTCTGTTTCTTCATTTCTTCATTTCTTCTTGAGATTCTTATAACCTGCTTTTAAATTAAAAAGCAAGATCAAAAGCAAACTATTCTAAAAACTGACTTCTAACAACTTAGATAATCTATAATAGTCTTAAAAGAAGAGCAGACTAAGAAAACGGAGCTCTGCTAACATCAGATGCTGTTCTTTGGTATTAGTTTTGTATGATACTAATAATATTATGATTAGGGGGGGAAAAAATCCTTGAACTTAATTCAACGGAGCCTTACCCAACCATTCCGAGACAGAGAGACCATTATTCCACTCAATTCAAGATGGAATTTTCTGTGAGATCAGAGAGACAAAAATGTAACTAGATTTAGTTGCATCGTTTCAGCTCTTCTCATCTTGCAACCCTTTTCAAAACAAATAGTAAATGTCTTCCTTACCATATTCTGCAAATGTATACCATCCTGTTCTCGGGGTGAACTACCACGATCATCTTTAGAATTTAGATATGCATTCATCTAAACACTGGTTTCATCTTCGCGGACACGCAGGTTCTTCACTGCCTCATTTTCAGTACATGGAAGGCATCTTCTGCATCCAGGAAGAACAGTTAGAAGACAGTGTCCAACTGTCGGACCATATGCACAAATTGGGTCATCTCACCACTGAATCTGAGAACAATTAAAAGCATGTCATGGAAAAATTTATCAAAATCCAACAGTAAATTGAAGAGGCTATGACTTAAAGCAGACATTTATTGAACAGGTTTCAGTTGCTTACAGATCATTTTTCTTATTTGAAATTTAATCCAAATCACTAGCTTAAATGAATTTGTTCATCCTAGCAACCCTTGTGAAATGTCAAATAACGAATTTGTGGACCGATTACGGTAATTAAATCAAGATACAGATAGTATACCTCCATCCCTCCCCACTCCATCCCCACACACCCTCCTTCCTTCCCAGACATGATGGCCGAGGAAAATTAAAGTAGGAAGGGAAAAAGAACTGAGTCAAACTGACTGTTCAGAATTTCAACATTTCAAGTTAGTAAGTTACACCTGACTGATTTGAAAACGTTGGCAAAGGTTGTCAATGGTTATGAGGATGACCACTAAAAACAAACAGATATTCTTGAAGGTTTCCAGCAATGTCATCATCGCATATTCGTCTCTCCCTCTACTTCGAACCAAGACTCTTCTTCAGACTTAGGTTCTCTAGCTTCCATTCTCGACGTACAATGGTACATAGACCCACCCATGTTGGTTGTAACCTTTTGAGAGAGACCTATATAAACAAACAGCTGCTTTGCTCTTTGTTGTTCATTAGAATAGTTTCAAACCTTTTTTTCCTTCGCCGCTCTATGTTAAACATTTTTTCAGGGGACAATTCATTTTTCATTAGCCAACTTCACGAGCCTAAAAAGGTCTGAATAGATACAGGTTAAATAATTCCTCTTTCATATAAATTCATTTAAATAAAAAATAAAATGTTCAAATAATCGGCAACATTAAACTGGGTAAATTGGTCAAGGAATACCAGGTGCAGCCTCCACTGGGCACATTCTCTACGCACCTATTTGTAACAACTAATAAGGTTTATCAGGGGGCATGAGACATCATCTATATACAACCATGTTCCCAAACTTGTTTCAGCTATACAATCATGTCACTTCTTTATATATATATATATTTTATAAATACAGATCCATCTTGTATAGTAATAGTTTTTTATAGATAAAAAAGCACTGCCAACATTATGTGTTCTTCGTACTACTAGTTTATCAATTGCAATTTAATAAGTTATCACTCAAAAATTAACCTGTCCTTCCTATTATCACAGAAGTTCGTGTTCATATCAATATTTTTGGAACAGAATATCTTCATCAATGATGTTCAGCAGAAACAATTTATAGATACCTTATGTTTCATATCTATAATATACATAAATTACGCATATGCACACAGTTGATGTGGGCCTGTTCTTCGATAATAGTACAGTATAACAACTGCCTCATACACAAATCTTTCTAGCAAATATTTTTTTTCCTTCCCAATTACATTCCACAATTAATCCACACACAAGTATCGTAAAAGCGATTAGCTTGAACTTGAAAGGAAATTTTAATTAGTTGCATCAGACAATGAAAAAAGTAACTGGGGCATGATAAGATTCAGAGTTGGCTGAAATATAGAACAAATACATCAAGTACAACAGGGTATTTCTGGCATCAAAAAAGAGCCAAAAACTTATCCAGACAATAATTATCAAATGATGCACAACTATCAAAAGCAACAATAAGAGTATAAGGCATTCCCAAGGCACTGATCATCTGTCCTGATTTGTTAGATATATTATATAATTCATTACACAGATGCAAATATATGCCTGTGGAGATAAATAGATAGTTTCTATTAACATTTCTCATATTCATAGGCATTGTATTCATGCCTGGAATGAAATTACGGCAGGCATGTTTAGAAGGAATAATGGCTTCTGATGACCACCGGCCTTCAGTTTGTATTTTCCATTTGCCTTTCACATGATTTGTACAAATTTATAAAACAGTTTTAGGAATACCTTATATGATTTACAAGAGCAAAACCTTCCAAAACTCACACGCATATCCTTCTAAATTTTCAAGATTAGAGAAAACTAAGATGAAAGTTATGGCTTCCTCTCATGAGCTCCCTCACCATAATATTCTTTATCCGTCGATGCTTGACTTTAGCGTTATAGTGATCAAATCTGTTCTTTGATGCTTGGGTCGAGGCCACTTCTGGGAATGAACCCTTAGGTATTGGAAAGTTTTGTGACTATCTAGCGAGATTCTTCGGAACTTTGATTTATGAAGGTTAAGGATAGGTCTACTATTAAGCAAGACAGGGGCCTTTGTTCGACAAATCTGCCTTGCCAATCATAAGCCTCCGCTTCTCCTTTTAGTCATGAAGTTTACCCGACATGGGGGTTATGTCTAACATATATCATTGTTGTTGTTATTGCAATTACCCTTGAATTTCATGATCCCATATCAATGGAATAGTCAATGTCTCCTTTTGTTGTTTCTAAAGCATGTTCTAAAAAAAGTTAATATATAACCCTTAACTAAGGAATCATGATAATACCATTGAGTAAAAGCATCTTGAGCATCTTGAGGAGCATCGGTTTTAGACATATGTGGTGGATCCTTGTTCAAAATATGGATCAAATTTTCAGTGGACTTACTTTTCTTTCAGAATCAGTATAACTAGAACCTGAAGTTGATTTTCATAAAATAATTTTGTAAGCGGAGACCATTGTGGCTACACAACCA
Source organism: Cornus kousa (assembly GCA_025631255.1). Classification (NCBI taxonomy): domain Eukaryota; kingdom Viridiplantae; phylum Streptophyta; class Magnoliopsida; order Cornales; family Cornaceae; genus Cornus; species Cornus kousa. Next base: position 3,609 of record JAOTQH010237326.1, read on the forward strand.
CAAAACTGATATGGAAAAAGATGTCCAGCAACATGTTACAGCCAAGGGTTGTAGCCTAGTGGCACTTCCTCACCTTCCAAAATATAAGATTGATGTTCAAGTCCCATAGGGGCAAAGTAGGTGTGACTTTCAAATAGGAAAACAAATCATATTAAACACATGCACCATTCAGATAATATTCAATCTCAAAAAATAAAAATAAAAAATAAAAAATAAAAAATAATAACAATAATAATTTTATTTGAATGTCAATTGAAGATCATAGTCTTCTATTAGATTATAACCAACCATCACATAATAATCTTAGATTTTGTTCTAAAAAATTGTTATAGCTTGAATTACAATAAATATACAAAATCGTATCTCATAATTTCTTTTTCTTTTTCCCCTCTACCTGAAACCTTGAACTGAGGCTTGGGGGTTAAGACGAAAAGCCACCATGCCAGAGGTAGAGTGGTTATATCATACTAATTTCAATTAAACTCAACTGAGTCTTCATGAAACTTATTATTTTATTTCAACCGAATTATATAATTTCATTCATGAATAACAACATGTGTTTATACATAAAACCCAAGTTATGATTCAACGAATTAATCCGAGAATGTCAATGGGCCGGGTCTTATAAGGAGTGACCCCATCCCAACCCATTCCACGAAGAAAAATCAATCACCAAACCTGCCCCAGTTCAGAGTCGGGGGCAATTTGGAATGCCCTGCATTGTATAAATTAGTATAACTGAATACAATCCTAAACATATTCAAGATAGTTCTTTTAAGATAACTCTTTAAAATATTAAAAATATTTAACAAATTATAAAAAATGATTTTTGTAACTTCTGATTACAAATCCAAAATATCATAAAATTTAATGAAAAGAACAAAAATACAAATAATACAATATCTATTTACACATATTTTTAGATACAGATAATACAATATCTATTTACGCTATTTTTAAAATTAAATGAGATGACTTCAGAATAGAAAGGGTGACTCTCATTTCCAGACCCACTTCTAACTGAATTAGATGAGAACCAAAAATAAAAAAAGAATTAAATCAAGTATGAAAGAATTTTACAATTATTACAGTTGGAAATATATAAAAAGAATTAAGAAGAGATAAAACTTTTAGCAATATATGAATAAAACAATAACAGTGTATCTTTTACATAGACACATCCTTATAATGGCATGAATATTCACATACAATCTGAACAAAACAAAAACATGGCCTCTGAGTTTATTAAAATTCAGCATGTGACCATAAAGAATATATATATATATATATATATATATATGTATTTATAATAAACCATGAGTCTAAAGTGTTATAAAATAAACAAAAATAAAACCCTCGAATCACAAGCAAATGCTTCTGAATTTATTAGAAAACACAGCCAAAACAATTCATATATGTAGATTAACTTGTTTATCTTATAAATATATAGTATTCATGTAATATATATGCATTTTGAATAAAAAATCAATTTTAGGATTACCACATAAGATTTCAAAGTAAACCCTCCAAAGATCAAACATATGCCCTCTTGGATTTTATACAAAATCCTCCAAAGCTCATACACATGCTCTCTTGTATGTTCAAGATTAATTATTATAAATGAGTAAGATTAGATTAAGACTAAGATGGAACGATTGCAATTTTTTCTTTCGAAATCTCCCTTCATACTTTTAATTAACTTGTGGGCCACTGTCTCTTTTCTCATAACATTGCAAAGTTTATGTTTGAACAACATGATTGCCTGATAAACTGATTAGACCCACTAAGAAATATAAAAGAGAATCAGTAGTGTCTGACTATTCCTTACTTCATTAACGACAATGTGAATTTTAATCAAGGATTAATGGTGCTTTGGCATTTGATTATTACCATTACAGAATCCCTACTTTGCTCTTCAACCACAGAAATCCCTAGAGGGAATATAGCAAAAAGAATTAAAGAGAAAAATATGAAATACCGTCACTTGTTATTTGAAACTTATTGACATTTTGAATTGTCTCCTCTTTAGCATTGCATCAATCAACAACTTTTTTATATGATCATTAAAATAAATAAATAAATAAATAAAAACACTTTGTAATAGGCTTCTCTATTCTCACTAAAAAGCAAACACTATAGGTAGCTGAAACAATTTTTTTAATAAGAATGCTTTCAGAATAAAAAGAAATGGTCAAATAGTGGTAGAAACATAGTATAATATCTCCAATCTTGCAAGGATAAAACTCTCATGTTGTAATTGATTTATGAAATAAAGATTGGTAATCTTCAAAAACCAATTGACAAAAGAAATGCACAACTAACTAGAAGAGAAATTCACAAGTATGAATTGGAAAGGAAAAGATAAACCTATAATTCAAAGAAACAATATGCTTAGCGTAGTCAATGCAATTCTCAGTTACCTATCTCAAAAAATGTTGAACAAAGTTTTGTAAATACTCTGATATCAAACTCTGCAAATCCATGATTTCTTAGTTGAGCTGCAACTGTACTGAACTACTGGAGTCCAAAGTATGATCTGATTTTACGAACTCTTTTGCCCTAGTAGCCAATGCATTTCGTATAACTGAAGCATTTCTCTCAATTGAATCCTCAGTAGCTCCATAGTACTGAGAGCTCTGATCATGCAACGAAAAATCACCCAATTCGTCACACAAAGCCGAATAATCCTCCCTCATCAGCAAAACATTATGAAGTATGGAACAAGCACCGATGTAAGCCACTGCAGTCTTGAACTCCTCTTCAATTGCTTTGCTCAATACACCCCAATTCTTCAAACTCGCAATGGCTCTAAGTGCCGGTAGACGCATCAAATGGTGTGCCGAATTGAACTTATCTTCAAATGACTCTGGCATTGGATCAACAAATGGAACCAGTAGCCAAGGTAGCAAAGGGTACCCTCCATCCCCAACTAAGTACTGAGGTATAGCCACACCTTCTATGTACATTGGCGGAGAATTCAATAGATCCCCTCCTTCAACATCTTTATACAAAGTTGAAGACTTGAGAACCCGAGAATCGCCCTTGTCACCGTGAAAACCTGCAACTATGCTCAGAATTCGCGACGACGAATCCACAACTATTTGCGCTGCAATGCTCTCTTCACTGAATTTATCTTCTGATGATGATTCATGCACATTATTTCTTACTATCCTGAACCTCGTACAATCAATAATTCCACAACAATTGGGCAATCCGGTCAGGGTTTCGAATCCTGCTGAAACGGATTCGAGCTCCTGTGGGCTCGGAAAACCAACCCAGAATCTGAAATTCGTGCAAAGAACACGGCATAACTGTTTGACACAGAATTTGGTAATCGGTTCTGAAACCCCAAACCGCCCCGATATTTCCTGGTAACCGGCGCCGGAGGACAGCCGGAAAAGGCCGATGCCGAGTCGGGATTCGGCGGAGAGAGAAAGGGGTGACCCAACTGGGTCGCGACAGTCGAGCAGTGGCTCGAGAAGGCCAGAGAGCCACTCGAAGGTCGAAGAACTCATTCGGAAACAGAGCTTGAACGAGTCGGGGTTCTGCGGAATGGCCGAGTTGAGTCGACTCAGTTGAACGAGTCCTGGTTCGAGCTCCTCTTCTGAGTCCTTGGAATCGACTTCTGGTTGGTGGGTTCGTTTCCGTTTCCTGGAAATGGAGAGGAGAGAGAGGGAAGTGACGATTTCCGAGGTGGAGAGGAAATGGTGGAGGAGAGGAATTAGGTTTTCGTAGAGAGAGGAATTGGAGATGGTGAGAGGGTCAGAGGAAGGGAAAATGAGGAGAAGGAGGAGGAGGAGTTGTGAGATTAGGGAGGAGAGTAAAGCTGTCAAAGCTCGATAATCCATTTCTAATACCCTCCCTTGATTTGTCGGGAAATGGGGCTTCAATTCTCGAGAGCCAAACAAGAATTGACTGTGCGTGTGTGGAAGAGAAATCTGAGTGGGCAGCAGATAAACATACCTGTGTATTGTTTTTGTATAGAAAGGTTCTTTTACCACACGTGAGTATATTTGGAATCTGGATATGTTTTATGGAATCTTGATTATGGGCTTACCAATTTTTGTAAGGATAAATTACACTCACCTCCCCTCTAGTTGGCTAAAAACTCAAACAGCTTTCCCTAATTTTCAAAAATATCATTTTCCTCTCCCCTAAAATAAATGTACATCAAAGTCAGTTAACCAGCCATTGGATTTTACCAAAAAGACCTTACATTAACGTTATTATTTTAATACAATAAGGGTTAAGTGCCAAAAAATAAAAATAAAAAACCCTGCTATATACAAGATGTTCAATTACCCCCTATTGTTCGTAAAACCCTTTTCTTCTAATTTGTCCAAATAAGACAAATCATAATTTTGATGTTAAAATTACTAGGGGTGGGCAAAAAATCCGTGAATTCATTGATCCGATTCACACGGATTGGATCGGATTGGTAGATCCACGGATCGGTGGCAGATTTAAAAAATTTGAATCTGTAGTTCACGAATCGGATTATGAATCAAGCTGTTAAAAATCTGATCCGTGGCCAATTCGTAGCAAATATATATATATATATATATATAATATTAATAGTAATACAATTTTAAAATATAGTAATATACAATTATATATATAATATTAATAGTAATACAATTTTAAAATATAGTAATATACAATTACACAATCATATATATATATATATATATAATATTACTGTTGGGACTCAAGAGACTAACTTTACTCTTTCTTCATTCAATCAAATCCTAACCTAGCCAAAGAACCAAATAAGACCAAAGAGAAGCTCATCTTCTCTATCGCTTCCTTCTCCACAAGACTATCAGTATCTTCATGACTTGTTGACCTGAGTTCACCCTAGGCCGCAACAACGACACATTCATCATCTGGATCTATACCATTTCTGGTGCGTTCATAAAGTTTATTCTCTTCTCTTATTTGGATTTTAATGTGTTGTGGTTTTCTGGTTAAATGTTGAAGTTCTTTATTTTGTTTTCTTTTTCTTTTTTTTTTTTTTTTTAAAAAAATTCCAATAATTTTATATCCGACTCTTTTTCTTCTTTTTAAAATTCCTCTCTGCTTACTTTGTTTCATCAGTATCTTTGAATTCATTTCATTTCTTTTGTTTTCTTTCATTTTTTTATTCCAATAATTTCATCACTTGATTATTGATTCTTATTAAAACGAGATATGTAATTGGAATATGAATTTGTAGCTTTGTTTCATCAGTAACTAATTAATTGTTTTATGCTCTTGTAGATGTGACTACGGTTTGAGGAGATTCATGGAATTAAACACCTATTATACATCTAAATTGGTTTAATTTATGTTATATTATATTGGTGAAATTAGAAAATTTCAGTGGATCCGATCCTATCCGTGGATTAACGGATTGGTGGAGGATTCAGAATCTCCCCATCCGTTGCGAGTAGATCAGATTAGAATTGATGCCCTAATCCGATCCGAATGGCCACACCTAGATTGATTTCATCAACATCATCCATCCCGCCTTGGTTTATGTGTATTTGAATAAGTCAAATATATGTTGTGTAAATGCAAGAAATTTTCTCTCTCTAGATCTCTATTGAATTTTCTCACAGTTACAGTCTTCCTCCCTTTTTTCCTCTACTCCTCCTCTATTTATAAACAATTACTGGTGTTACTGGGCTTGCAAATGGCTACAATTATTATTGGGCCTTCGGCTTCAGCACTTCCTCTTCTTGGACTTCTTCACTTGGCCCAGTTTTTTGTTATCTCTGTATGGACTGAGCTCTTTCACTTGACCCGATTCTATTCTCACGGGTTATTTTCGGCCCAAGCGGGTTCTGGGATTCTCAGTAACACATCTCATCATGTTCTCTCTCTTTCGCTTCTGTGGTGGAGGGCTGGTTGGTTATAACTCGACCTTCATCTGTATAGCCCCTTTGGGGAATGTTTGGGCCTTGGTTTGTCATGATCCTGGCCTTGCTTTCTTTTTTGGGCCGAAGACCAAATTCTTGTTATATTTGTTTATATATACAATTGCTTAACATTCCCATATATATATATATATATATATAATTTTGAAAAATTATATCTTAAATGTGAGTTACGTGGTGCAGAAGTGACGTGGAAAGTTTGATTTCATATTAAAAGCTAGACTTAGAAGGGGTGAATATGGATAGGGTTATTGAATTTATTTCAAAAAAAATTATTATCCTTACTTATCACTTTCCTGATTTTATAATTACGGATTATTTTTGCATTTGTGATTTGTAACGACCTAAATCCAGGAATTTGGATCGCTAACCAGGTTCTTACCGGAACCCGAGGTCACACAAGGATACTATGGTCATTTCACGTCATTATACTAGTTCTAGAATCCATAGGGGTATAACGGTCATTTACCATGGCCAAATAATGATTTAGGCAAAATAGTCATTTAGTACATTTATTATAGTTTCAAAACTCAGCAGGGGTAAATTTCTTTTTTTACTTTAGCTAATATTCTATGCTTCGGTTGAAGTCAGGAGGTAATTAGGTAATTATACCAAAACCTAGGGTCAAATTACAAGTACTGCAATAACTAACCAGTTACATTAAATCATCTAACCAGCTAGATGGTCTAGGCTAGTGAACATACATTTTGCCAAGACCAACTAATCGGTTAGATGTCTTATCTAATCGGTTACATAACTCATTTAACCAATTACATGAAATCATCTAACCTATTACGTGAAATCATTTAACCGGTTACATGAATTTTCAACTAATCGATTACTTAGCCCATATAACCAGTTACTTGGCTTGAGCCAATGAATGTGTAGATTTGAAAATTTTCAACTAATTGATTACTTAGCCCATGTAACCGGTTACTTGGCTTACACCAGAAAACATAATTTTTGTGGATTCCAAAAAATCATTTAGATCACCCATCTACTCCATTTTTAACATAATCCAAGATGATGTAGGGTTAAACACAAGATCATAGACATTATATGCTATAAGATTTACACAGAATCATCAACAATAAGCCGTTTATAAATTATTTGAAGTTCAAGTCATACATGCTCATTACATATCATTCCTAAAGAGTTCGATTGCAAAAATAAGGCCTCCATGATTACATAGTTTTAATAAAAATTATAATCCTAACTACATCTATGTTCGTGGATGCACTTCTCTTGCTATATCATCTCCAAAGTCTAAAAATGTTAAATAATAAGATGAGCACAATAACTCAGTAGAATAAGCCTAAAATACATTCCTAAAAATCCCGTGAACTACAACCAAAGAAGATAAGAATAAGAAGAATGGATCATGGGGATATAGATAATACCAACATACATGAATTTCATGAATTCACAACCATTTCAATACACAAGAAATGCAAATGCTCTTTTCTCCCCTTCCATCCCAATTCTTACTACCACATCCACAATCCTCAACCTAACTTAGACCATAATCATCAACACACTTCTCAACCATTTTACCCACCTCATGACTTCAATTCCTCAAACTCACCCCCATAGCAAATAAATGCATATCATACAATTACACATCAAAGTACCATCTATGATATACATCATAAATATACCATTAAACTATCCAAAATATGCAATCAACTATATAAGTTATATATTAATATTTCAACATAGAATAATCGCATGTTTTGCACAAAAAGCATAAATCATCTTGTTCACATCACAAATCAAGTAGATCAACAATATCTCATACTTAAATATCACAACCAACACTTTACAAAGCTAAGCAAATTATACATCATCAAGATTCCATGTAAGAAATTGAGTTCTATGTGTTTCCAATGGACTCCTCATTAGGTTTGGGTCCAACATCCAACTAGCACAACACTTATCAACCCACACAAGTGCTTACCACATAATATCTGAACATTAAACCAACAAACTCCTCACTAGGTTTGGGTCCAACATCCAATGCACTCTACACAATTGTACAAAATGCACCGAGAACTCACAAGGCTAGAGGTCACAGAGTTACTGAACATGTTGATACTAAACCTCATCTCGTCCTTCAAAGAATATGTATGATCTAAGACAATGAATCCCAACCACCACACAACACATTCTAAACCCGAGACAACAGGTTCCCAACAACACTACCCTCGTCATCCACCGCACAGATACACCAAAACATAACTGCACCAGCAGTAGTCAACCGCATGGTCAAACAATCTAAGCACTCATTGCCCTCCAAAATGGATATGGAAGAACGACCAACCAACAACCGTAGCCGGCACAAATCATCCAACCTGCCAAATGTACCATCGGGTACTCAAGAAATAGCCCTTCAAACATAATCCAATGATCCACTTATCAACCCACTGAACTTCACTGAACACGCAATCTCATACCAAGCACACTCGCATCTATCACTTTCCAAATTTTGTAATTACGGATTATTTGTGTATTTGTGATTGGACCACGTCAGCAGTTAGTAGGGATGACCTATTAACCGGTGAGTAGGCAAGTCATGTCCATATATTTAACTTGCTCTTTTGATTAATTTTTAACTTTATTTAATTTTACCGAATTAAAACCAAATCAATCATACAAAGCTGTAAATAAAGTAAAGTGTAAATAAAGTAAAGTGAGAGATGATACTAGGAATATTTTTACATGGAAACCCAAAGTAAAAACATAAAGACTTAACTATTTCATGAGAAACAACCCACTATCTTGAAGCAGTGTTACACAAAGACAATCTAATGATTCCTCGTCCAGTACGTTGCTATAGAATCTAGCTAGGGATGCCACTCAATTCTTGTAGACAGGTTTACTAGAAGAACACAAATACTCCACGAACACTCTGTCCCCTTTGTAGTAATTGAACCATATATCTTCAACTGATAGATATGAAGTTGAAATAGAGACATCATTGTGCTGATTGAACTAAGTCTGTCTGAATTAACTTACTGTTACAGCATACACAAAGAACCCAAGCAAAATAATAGAAAATAAACATTGTCACATACAAAGAATACAAAGATTTAGTGTAGTTCGGCTTATCTAGATGGCATGAACTAGATTTAGACATTTTATGATTTTTTTTCTAAACCTTCAATTTTCAGACTCAAAAATCTTTAATAGATTCTGTGTTTCATTATTCATTAACTAAGAAATTTAACTTTCCGTTCATATCAGAATTTAATCTTTCAAACTCTTCTAGTAAATTTTTTTTTCTTTGCTAAAATCTCCTTAGTCTTTTTTAAATTCTATTCAAACTTAACATTTTTCCTTTTTAAAGCATTATTTGCATTCCTAGATTGAACAATTTCTTCAAACAACTCATTAAAAGCAGTTTATAACTTAAAAAATTCTTGTAAATCATTCTCAACTTTAGTTTCAATATAACATTCTGGATCATCTTCTGTATCGGAGTCTAAATCGGAAGTATGAGTCTTAGAAGTGTTTTGAAGGTCTTTTATTTCTACCAAAGCAAGTTGATTGACCTCATCACTAGTAGA
>JAOTQH010237337.1:0-13092 GCA_025631255.1 Cornus kousa
GACCAACAAAGATCGAAGAGGAGAGGATCTGATTTGATCTGGTTGAGTGTAATCTCCCTTTTGCCTCTGAAGTTGACTGAGAAGCTATTGATCAAATCTACAAAATTATTCAGCTTAAATAGCAATGTAAATTATGTAATTGGCTTCCAAACTGTACATTCCTAGTGAGAACAGCAGTGACACGAGAAATTGTTTTTAACAATTTCAACAATGTTGAAGACTTTCCTCAAACATTAGTACATTTTAACCTTTGGAATCACTTTCACCTGCCAAATGGATTTTCATAGCTCTGGAGGAGGGGATATTTGGGCTTTTCTCATCTTTCATTTTGTTGATCATGGCCAACTTTAGATCTCACATTAGCATATTTTTGGCCAAATAATTAGCCTATCCTCCTGATTCGTTAGCTCATTGAGATCGCTTCTTGGTAGAATAATTCTGCTGATTTGGCTTCCTTAGTGGGTAGTGGTGCCATGTATTTATGTTGTTAAACTCCGTGGGATCAAATTTACCATATTTGAGATTTCTGTTTCCACTAGTTTTTCTCTGATAATTTTCCATCCAGCTTCCATCCATGGCCATAAGTCCTATAACTTTTTTTTTTGCTGCCTGCACTAAATGGTTGTTGCACGAAATGTGGATGTTCTGATCACCCTACCTAAGCCATTCAAGTTTAGACCTTTGACCCCAATAGATGTGTCGCCTCTTCCATAAGTGTTCCAGGTCATGCGTGGCTTTACGAGCTTCCTCTCCAAGGTCTGGATCACTGGATCCTCTTTTGCACTCTGAATTGTAACAAACTTGTATTTTATAGATTCGATTTCCTTCCTTCATCTAGATAATTGCTTACTACGTGTTGAGTTTGTATATATTGGAGTCCTCGATCCAAAATCACCTTAAACTTTAAATCTTCTGTTTGCTTTGGTACTATCTGGTTCCAAGTCAGCCACCAAGGGGCTTATATCTGAGCCAACAGCAGGGAGAGCAGTAAACGTGTCTATTGCAAAAGAATACTTTGTTCTCCATTCCACTGTTGTGACAGCTTTATCTAGTTTCCCTTACATTTCCTAACCCATCCCTGCTGTTTGAAGGCCTTAAGCTTCTTCTTAGCCCTCTTTCGTTCCTTTCCATGTTGTTCCACCATGCCAATGTGAAAAATCTAGATTCCATACAACAGGAATTGGTGTCATGGAAGTTGATCTTGCTTGAATTGGCATTCCACATCTATGAGAATCCTAATATTCTCTATAATTTCTATTGAGGTTCCTTTCCAAAAGATTCCAATTCCACCCGATACACCAACTGCCACTGGATCCACTTTACAGCCACTGTCAGGCATTGGATACTTTTCAATCTTTCCATTTTGCTTGCTTGCATAATAGTTTCAAATTTCAGTAGTTAATCTATTGAGTTCCCAACCCTAGTCAGTTCCAATTGATGAGCTTCATTGGTCCCAATTGGGACTAATTTCAATGCTCATGCGGTATTTTGAATTTCTGTTATGCTGTGTGTTTGGGAGTACTTGAAGAAAATTTAATTCTAATTTCATGCTAATTTTTCTTCAATCCCAATACCCAAATTTGGTGCTTCCAAACACGATAATTAATTCCAGCTGCCATTACCTCTCTTATCTAATTTTTCGTGGCAGGCTTCCTCTGGAAGTTGGGCTTTCTGTAACCTATAAAAATTGTGATAGCCCAATATTAAGTCTTGATCGGTTTCATTAAAGCCCATTCTTTGATGGACCCACTGAACCGATGGGTTTGGCAAGTTGGGCTTTCAATGGGTTTCGTTGTTTAACTATGGATACTCGGTCTTCTTTCTAACACAGTTACACAGCCGAGCATATTCTATTTTCCGACCGTTTAAAGGGATCACTTGCACAACCGCGACGTAAAGGCGCCACACGCGCTGTCGCCTCTGGCTCTGCAACTACCGATCTCTGGGTTTTCAGGGCAGTCCTTAACTCAACCATACTCAGATTGGGGCTTCACGCTTTACGCTCCGTCATTTACTGGCCTGAATCTTGAGTTTTTCTCACTCCTCCTTTTCCATTGCTGTTAATTTGGTCTATATCCACTGTTTATACCTGAAATTGTGAAAAGCACGATTTTGGGTATGTAAAACGAGAGATTTACTGATTGAATTTAATTATTAGCCGTTAGGATCTTGTTGCCCAGCTGCATATTCTCATTGCGCATCAATTTCTAGGGTTTCCCTACTAAGTTTCCTATCTTCTCCTTGAAACCAGTAGGAAATGCGAAGTTTTAGAACTACAAAAACGTACCGTATTGGTCACACCCAGTGATTGAGTATACTTATTAATTTCTTCCTTCTTTTGGAACATGAAGGACTTAAGATTATCGTCTCAGCTCCCTATATAGTTTGAATTTTGGAGCATCAAATAAGACAATTTCATATGGCCTAAAATATTAATTATGTTGTGGGTTTGGCAAGAAATCTTTTACCCTAATAAGAAGACATTTGGTTTTTGAATCATTATGTCAGTAAAAAAGGGTTCTGTATGGCTTTTGATATTCATTTTTAACACAACCTGTAATATAGTTTTCTTTCAATTACCAATGATCAAATACAAAATGTGTACTGTTTACCATCTGTTGCAGTATTTGTCAGTCTCAATAAAAGAGCTTCTAAAATCTTTTTATTGAGTGTGTTCCACCTTAACTGATAGGTAAGTGCCTTTCACTTATTCAGTGAAAATGTTTTTTAAGTGATATCAAATTGATTTATTGAACAAGCTTAATTAGAGAATTACTTAATCTATTCAATGTTAAGGACTTACTCTTTCAGTCTTAAAATGTCTATCCACCATTAAAAAAAATCCAGTGTTTCATCTTTGCCACCTGAAATTTTTAGAATAAATTTACATTCTCTTGGTAATGCTTGCTAGCTAGGGAAGAAAAATGGAGGGAGTGGGTGTGGAAAAATGGAAATGAGAGAGGACCCTCTCCTGTTTGGTAAAGGGGATAGGGAAAAGGGGAGGGAGGAAGATGACTTGTCCCACATTGGTAGTAAGGTTTTGTCTCATTGGCTGTGGATGTATAGTCTATAGACAGCTTATTACACATTCTCGTATTTATGCAGAGATCACTGCATTAAATTTATGTATATATGATAATATGATTGGCACTGAAATTAAGGTTCACATGAGAGAGAGAGTTAATAGTAGGATCTGATCCTGCTAATTACTGATCATGCCCATGGTCTTCTAATAATCTGACAATTGGGCATTAAGGTTTCATCTTGTTGGCTGCGGATGTATAGATAGCTTACTACACATTCTCGAATTTATGCAGGGTTCACTGAAGATCCTCTTCTTCTTCGTTCTACCTTGTTTCACTGCTGAGAGTGCATACAAGATTTGGTGGTACAGTTCAGGGGCCTCTCGTATTCCCTTCTTGGGCAATGTTTACGTGAGTGACACTGCAGCATGCATCCTAGAGCTGTGTTCATGGCTTTATCGGACAGTGGTCTTCTTCCTGGTCTGTATTCTCTTCCGTCTGGTCTGTTATCTACAGATTCTCCGACTACAAGACTTTACTCAAGTTTTCCAGGGGGATTCTGATGTGCAATCGGTGTTGAGAGAACACCTCAGGATCAGGAGGCATCTGCGGATCATAAGTCATAGGTACCGTGTATATATCTTGTGGGCCCTAATATTCATTACAGTGAGTCAGTTTGCCTCCCTTCTCATGACAACAAGTTCCTCCTCGGATGTCAATATATACAAAGCTGGTGAACTTGCGGTATGCTTTCTTGCTAGTCATAATTGTTCTCTTTTAAAGATATATGCTTGCAGCTTATGACAATGAGCCTGATTTGAGCTCTGTGCATTGTCACCTTACCATCATTATGATTTCAGTTCTATGTAATTCCTTTCGAGTCTTACACAGGCTGAAATCGTGAAGTGATTGATATACATACTTATATATGTTTTGTTCCGGTTGGACTATTTTTGGCTCTTTTTTTTTTTCAATAGAGTTAGATTAAATGAATGAAACTGATCATATATCAAGCAATAAATTAATTAAATCATAATAAATTTATTCAAATAAATGCATCTTTAGATTTAAAAAAAATAAAAACTGAAAGCTTATAAAATTTGTTCTTTGTTATTTAATCAAACATGATTTTTTGATAAACCATATAAATTTCTTTTAATTATCTAATAATCATTTATGTAATGATCAGAGTCTGTTGAAGTAATTTAAACAAAATGTGACCTAAAGTCATTTGATTTTAATCAATCTTGAAAAGTGATTAATATTTTTCTTATGTATTATAAACCAACGTGGTCTAGCTCTTACTTCTCGAAGGGAGGTCGAGGGTTCAAGCCTCCAAGGAGGCATGAGTGTTTCAGTATCAACTATATATATATAATATACGTGGTATGCAAAACTTATAACTAACAGCCATCAGATTGAATTAATTTTTGTATATCTGGTTTATGATCAATATGCAATTGTAGATATATTAAGAACATCAAACGTAGTAATTATGAAATGCAAAAGTTTGGATTTTGCGCTTTATTTTATTTATTTAATATTTTTTCATTGGACATGTCATATATCATGGAGTTTTTTTTTCTTTCTGTAGCTATGCTCCGTCAGCCTTCTTGTTGGGCTAATGATTTTACTGCGAAGTGCAACGAGAATCACGCACAAGGCACAAGCTATCACGTGCCTTGCAGCTAAGTGGCATGTGTCTGCAACAATAGAATATTTTGATACAGCCGAATGTGAGACTCCAATGGCTCATGCTACCAGTAACCGAATTTTCCCAGTGAGTGATTTGTCATCGGACGTCGAAGATATTGGTGATGAAGAAGACGATCTGGACAACACCAAACTCATCCCGGCATATGCGTATAGTTCAATTTCTTATCAGAAAAGGCAAGCCTTAGGTGAGCCACCTCGCAACACCTCTCAGTATATATATATCTATTTATTTATTGTAAAATTTTATTTTTGTTGGTTTATTTACCATTATAATTTATATATTAGGTGATTCCTCTCATTTATCAATATGCTACTCAACTCACCAAGCCTTTTGCCCTTTTCCCAAAAAATTACCAATATGCCCGCTCATGCACCAAAATATATATCCATCCACTTGATAGAAAAAGGGAGACATCATTTGCACACTAAAAATATGCCCGCAGTTTAAGATAATATTTTCATCATGTTATAATGAAATCCTGGATTTATATGTATTATTATATATATCAAATTTCATATTTTTCCACCGATGGGCATTAGTATCTCTCCTCCTCTAAAGTGGAGATTGAGCGTTAAGAGTCTTATTAGTGATAATATTGTAAGTGTGTGCACATTAGCTTGAGCTTTTGAAAAAGAAAATCAGATTTTTGTGAAAATAATTGTTGGGCCTGGTTTTGCATGAATGGCCTTTTCGTTGTGGCATTAGATGTTCTCCTTTGTAATTGTAGATTGGTAATGGATAAAGCACATAACTGGATCTTTGATACAAAAATTAGGAAGAACGAAATTTTTTGTGTATCATTCCGTGCATTGAATATGTGTATGTGTCACTGCTGTGCTACTGAAGAAAATAAATTACAAAAGTGAATGATATATAATACATCTGATGACTTAGTTTGTCGACTTCTGTTCATGAGTAATAGTAATATATATCAGCAAAAAAGACCTGGTTTATCTGATATTTTTTTTTTTGTTTACCCATTTATTTGTTTGAGCAGTGACATATTTTGAGAACAACAGAGCTGGGATTACAGTATATGGATTCATGCTGGACAGGACTTCGCTTCACACCATATTTGGAATAGAGTTATCCCTTGTCCTCTGGTTACTCGGGAAGACCATCGGTATTTCTTCTTAAGCCAATGGCTGCTTTCACTTTCCCACTTGTGGATGGGAGGTGTAGATTTATTATTATTATTTTTGGTATCAGATTTTGTATTTTATTTCTTTGTATTATTTTATTCATTTTCTTATTATTTTCATGAGTTGTTTTATTTTTATCATTTGTTATTGTAATCATGCATGTGCTATCTTAGGTGAGAGAAGCTATGGCAAACTATGTTTTTGGCCATACAAATTAGCAAAAGATGGGTTTATGAATTTTTATTTATTTTATCTTCTTTCAAATTGACTTTAATTTCACCAAAGCTTCATAATCTTGATTGTAATTTTATTGCTAATTGTAAATCATCTATGTTCTCTTTTTACATTTGGCACCGTCTCTAATGCAAAATGCTATATTTTTATGTTAAGTCTATATTTTAAAAGGAGTTACAGTGTCAAAACGCTATATTTTTGTAATTCTACTCCAATAGTGCATTTAATTCAAAATGTTATTTTTTGACACAATAACTATTCTATATTTTGAGAGTCCATTAGAGTTTATTATTTTCATTTTAGCAATTTTTGACAACCTCAAAATATGAAAGGTCTTTTAGAGCTCATCAGGAATGTCTTATTTTCATTCTCTTGTTATATTTTGTGTTTGAAAGACCATTTGAAAACTGTTATTTGGCAATACTTTTGATAATACTAAAATATGAGATGTCTTTTGAGAGGTTATTGAAGTATCTTATTTCCATTCACTTATTATATTTTGTGTTTGAGAGACCCGGGGTCATTGGAGATGCTCTTATGTGGAAGATAAAAAGAAAAGAAAATTATAATTTTAAGGCTCGAACGTTCGTTCTACGGATGAAATCGTTGATACAAATGCAAGAACCCCATTCTTTATGCTGACTAGGCGAGGATGCCGTTCTTATTTACCTTTTGTGAAATCTTTAGTTAATAGCTTAATGCCGGAGTGAAGCAGAAATTCATTGTTCTTTTTTTAGCAAACTTTTGTTCCTAATCCGGAACTTATTTCATATATATAACTTAGTACATCTCAAACAATTGTGTATATATATATATATATATATATTTATGTAAATTTGACAAAAAAAAATTAAATTATTTATTTTTAGTTACATTGGTTGTTTTATATTTTTTTGTAAAAATATATTCCCAAAAATCAGATACCATATAATTTTTATAAATCTACCTAATATAGGGTTGATTTATTAATGGAATTAATATAGGGTTGATTTATTAAAGAAATGGGAGAAGAAAAAAAAAATGATAATACAACTATAAAAAGATGGTATATTGACAATGTATCTTAATATATTACTAAAGATAAAAAAAAAAAAAAAAAAAAATTACATATATATACATATTTTTCACAAAAATAAAAATAAAAATAAATAAATTGTATTTTAACGCATCTCTTAGGTAATTACTATTGTTGGCTTTTTTTAGAATTGACTATTTGAGTCGGGTTGGCCCTTCATATTGTGTGGCGTACTTAAAATTTGGTGTCAAAACACTTTTGAGCCACATATCTTTTTCAATTTAGGTCAACTCTTGAGTCAGGGCGATCACTTCATTCCCAAAAGAGTGACCCTAGTCATCTACAGGTATAATGAACCCCACTCTTTGTGGAGTGATTTCTATTTTCGCATGTGTATGAATGAGAATTCCAGTTCTATTCAGTTTTTTAAATTCTCTGTGGAAGATGATTCAAATTCTATTAAGATAGACCTGTACTCATGTTTTTTTAAATAGTTTCACTAAAAAATGAATTTTAATACTATTACTACAATTAAATTATGTTGGTGTGTGTTTGTTTTAATTTTTTAAAGAAATAGTATAAATATTGTAAGCATGTTTTCTTAAATAGTTCCACTGAAAAATGAATTTCACAACTATAATTACAATTAGATTATGTTGGTGTGTGTTTGGTTTATTTTTTTGAAAATAATTTTTAATTGCTAGAGATTAGAATTAAAGCAAGTCAACATGCAAAAAGAGCCTACAATTATGGGTGGGGAAACATGGAATGCAAGTAAGAAACCTAGACTAAGTTTGGTTGGCATATAGCACTGAATTTAGCTAATTGGATATTCCATGGGACATAACCGGATTTGCACGCTAAAAAAATCTCTTTATTTTGGCTGCCCACAGTTAAAGAGATATTTTGTTTATTTTGGCTGCCCACAGTTAAAGAGATATTTTGGAGACCCAATTACGTAAACGGAGGTCTAATTATGGAGATGGAGCCTGTTTTAAAAAATTCGGGCAAATTTTGAACAATTTGGGGGGAGGATTGCCCCGGGAGAATCTTAACTCTCACTTTGTTTCATGTCTTAAGTCTTTTAAAAAAAAAATTCTTTAGTTAGGTATAGATATAGTAGGAAAAAAAAAATAAAATAGGAAGAATGAGTTACTGTCCAAATATGGACGGAAGATAGGAAAGAAACAAGTGAGCCTATTATTAGAAATTTTAAATTACTATATCACCCTTTATATAATATTTAATGAATTCCATAAATAAAGTAAGTGATGAGTTTAATGGTAAAAATATTTAATGGTAAAAACAACTTAAAATTTTATTTTATTCTACCAATCAAATTAAATTGTTTATTTTTTTCATTCTCTTCCATCCAACCGAACAAAAAGAGGGAAACACTTAATCTCTTCCCTATGTCTCAGTCATCCTTTCTTCTCTTCTTTCTATTCAATTTTTTTTTTCTTCTTACAGCTTTGTTTGGATACCTATGAGAGAAAAGGAAAAAAAAAAAGAAAAAAGAAAAAAAAAAGGATAGTATTAGGTAAGAGAAAAAAATAAATAAAAGAAGAGAAAAGAAATGATATCAATAATTTCTATTTATGTTTGGATAGGTAGAAGAGAAAAGAAAAAGAAATGATAATATTATTGTTTGAATATTATAGATTGGAGAAAAGAAGAGACAAGATAATAATCAAATTATTATCATATCCTTTTAAATAAAACTGATATGAGTGGAATAATAATTTTCTCTTTTAATTATTGAGCGCAATGTCAAAATTATGAAAATACTACTACCTAAACACCATCATTTCTCTTCCTATCTTCTCATTTTTTGAGAGAGATAAAATGAGGGATGGGGAGGGATAAACTATTCTTTATTTTCTCTCATTTTAAACCGCCAAAATACACTTAAACCCTATCATTTCTTCTTTTTTCCCTATCCCTCCAAATCATCCCATCTAAACTTGTATTCTCTCCTTTTAAACCACCAAAATACACTTAAATCCTATCATTTCTTTTTTTCCCTATCCCTCCAAATCATTCCATCTAAATGCATTTTAAGACCATGTTTGGTACAGTGGGAATGAAAAGAAATGAAAACATTAGTTATGAGGGGAAGGAAAGAGAATTGCTTGGTTAATTAATGAAGAAAAAGAAAAGAAAGGATAATAATCATATTTGGAAAAAGAAAGGAAAAAAAAGTATTTTAATAAATTTACTATTATGCACTTCTATAATTTAAAAGATAAATTTTTGGGGCTCAAAATGTATCGGCTCATGGATGATGGGTCACCAGAAGAAGAAAAAAAATAAAAATGAGGAGAAATCATTTAAGCCTCTTCAATCACCTCTATGTCTATCATCGTTCTCTCCCTCTCTCTCTCTCTCTTTGCAACTGCAAACTACAAAATCTATAAGAATTAGAAGTTCAGAACCCATATATTTCTGTTTATCTATCTAGAATCAAAAGTTTAAAACCTATTACCTATATCAAAACCCATATCAACATATCATTTCAGATTTTTAAAAAAATCAAAACCCATATCTTTCAGTTTCCATTGCTCGCTGGTTCAGTTCGGGTTTCAGTTCGGGTTCGCCGTTCGCAAACTTCAGCAGCTGGCATGCTGTCTCTCAACTCTCTTGCCCTAAAATTAAGTGTAATATTGAGAGTAAATTTGGCATCACAAATAACACATCAACCATTTCCTTCACTTTTCTCCCATTTTTGGGAGAATAAGGAAATTATTGGTTAAGCCTATTGATAACCTTCCAAAATCTTCCATTTTTTTCCAACCATTTATGCCAAACACAATTTTTTAATCACCCTTCATCTCTCCCTTTCCCATTGCACCAAACTGACCCTAATTCTTGTTAAAAAAATAAGACAACCTCAAATGGAACATAACCCGAATTGCACGCTAAATTATGTCTTTATTTTGGCTTGTCATCCAGTTGAGATTTAACCAGTAAAAGTGGCACTTCCACAGAATTAAAGGAAGCTAAACTTCGTCTCTCATCATAACGACGTCGTAACTCGTTCTATGTGCGTCGCTATAGCGATCCCCTTCTCATTTACGGTAGTCGTTTTCTGTTTTCGGAACACATTCATGGATTAATAAATACTAATATTAAATCAACCCCTCTTTCTCAATATATATATACACCCCTCTTTCTCTGTATATACCCCAACTACGGCGCCGTTTTATACAATTGTTTTCGCGCCTGTGCAACATTCCGTCGGCGAGAGGGGGACTCTCTTCGCCGTGGATCTTAAAACTTTACAAACAAAACTCTGTCCTTCAACTTCAGAGTTACCAAGATCAATTTGAGTATCGTAAATGGAGATTGATTCGGCTCCGATTAGTCGGTGCTCCAAAGAGCACCAGAAGATCTACCAGGAATGGTTCAATTTCGCTGATTCAGGTTTGTCTTATACACTGATATGTGTGTATATGTATGTATATTGATCTATGCTTGTCGAGTTTGTGTAAATCTGTTTCTAAACAATCGTTTAATAGTTCAGATGGTGATGGGCGCATTACGGGTGGCGATGCCATTAAGTTCTTTTCCATGTCCAACGTGCCCCGACAAGATCTAAAGCAGGTTCTCTCTCTGTGCTTTACTCCAGTTCTTTTATCTGTTTGGCTGCCTAGAAAAAGGACTAAGAGCATGGACAGACATATATCTTTTTTGGTGTAATTCCTTCTCTAGATAACTTGAGGATTGTTATTTATTTAATTTTCCTTTGGTCCTATTTTTTATGTATATTTTCTGGGCAACCAAACGGAGAACTAGGGTTGTGCTGCTTACTTTTTTCTTTTTCTTTTTTAATTATCAATTCTAAAATTAAAGTGTTCATTCTCCCACGGATTTTTATGCTAATTTTTATCATTTAATTGCCGAATGTAATATTGACTTTGTATCGGTAAAATTGATGGCCTAACATGGTCTCTTTCTTCAATGGAACTACAGTCTCTGAATGCTAAGAACCAAACTTGCGCTAGTTTTTTTGTTAAATGTACGGCCTCTAACACTCATTTAGTACAATTGTTCCGAATAGAGCTACAAATTATACATTTATGTGGAAGTTTTTGTGATGACCACAGTTTTCTGTACTGATTAAGGACAATGGAACCTGTGGATTTGAAGGAATAGTATGCAATTGAGGCTTGATCACAAGTAGGTATATTGGTATGCTAAAGGACATCTATCAGGAAACTATTATCAGACTAACAACAATTGGGGAAGAAACAAATAAATTTGCAATTAATATAGGTTTATATCAATATTTACATTAAGTCTGCATCTTTTGACCTTAATAATGATGAATTATCAAAACACAATTATGATGACATTTTTCGGTGTATGGTATTTGGTAGTGTTATTTTTTTATTTTTGAGTTGATAAAACTAGATTAGGGCTAAGTGCTAAATTAGAGGTCTAGAGTGAAATTCTAGATTCAAAACAGGCTTCAAGATAGATAAGATTGCAGTTTGATCTATGAAATTTAACTTTAGTGTAACCAGAAATACTAGTGGAGATATAGTGTGAATTGAGGATAAATATACCAAAAGTGAACACTTTCGT
Organism: Cornus kousa; assembly: GCA_025631255.1. NCBI lineage: Eukaryota > Viridiplantae > Streptophyta > Magnoliopsida > Cornales > Cornaceae > Cornus > Cornus kousa. The sequence goes on from JAOTQH010237337.1 coordinate 11,719, forward strand.
TCCCTAAACTTGATTATTCACAAGAAGGGAGAAATTGGAGGTAACGTTTATTATACAACTAAACAAGAATGGGTTAAATGGAGGAGTACTTTTGCATACTCTGTGAATAATGTAAATCTTTGAATTTGAAAGGTGATTTTTTATAAAATAGGTACTAGACTAGTTATACTTTATGGGGCATAATACACAGAATGTTGCACGGTTAAGAAATAAAAAGATCCAGTAGATAGACAGATTCTATGGCCAGAGGAGTGTGTTCGGGTTTTGTTGAAGGCCATAGGACTAGACAGTCTGCAGGATAGGTGAGCGATGAGAGAAAAGATAAAGATAGTCATTGATGAAGGTCTTCCCAAGAAGATGTAAGATGCACAAGCTATTTAAGAAGACAAGATAGTTACACCAAGTATAATGTATGAACTGAGGTAAGTAATACAGCCAGGGACCAATGCTTGTTTGAAGATAATTCTTTGAATTCGAGAAATAAATAATCTGTTCTGGAGATGTTCTCATTAAAGACAATAGCTCGTGAGCTAGGTTAGCGTATCAGAGATAAGTTTGCCAAGGTGGCCAACATGGATGGTATTTGTAATCAAACATTATGTAAATCAAAAGGATAACAGTTGTCGAACTCATGGTGGAACAAGGCCAGAAGGTGTTAGGTACTACTTTTAGTAGTACCTTTACCTTGATTACAAGAGTTTGAAGGTTGTGAGGTATTCCCTTTTTTACAATTCCTTGGCCTCAATATCAGTGTCAAGGTCATGAGATCGGCAATACCACGTGACTAGGCATGACATGCTCCCTGGTGCCACAGGCAACGAGGGAGTCATGTAACTACATGTGGTGCCCTAATTTTCTATATGCTTAAAATCATTAGGGTTCACTCAAATTAAAAAAAAAAATGAATTATTACTGGAAACTCTCATGATAAGGGAAGATTTAATAGTTTTAATGGACAAAATTGGTGGTTACTATTTACAAATATAAATAGGAATCTAATTCGAGATAAGGAGAAGATTTACAGTTTTTTTAGGATATACTGCTGTGTTAGATATTACATTTTCCTTCTTTGTTGGCTTGGCAGGTAAGATTTTTAACGGGGTTTATTGTATTTTTTTTCTCATATCTAATACATTATAAGAGATTTGTTTGTATATTTTTTTGGGGAGGGGGGAATGGTGTCCTTTCAACTATGCCTCCTCTTTGCAATTGACCGAGTATAATGGACAAATTGTGCAAATTCAATTGACCCGAGTGGCATTCTCTTCGACATATATATGTCTATACGATTACGTGCACATATATACATCCCTACATATGTATTTGACCTATTTACGAATTTTATGTGATTGAATATTTAATTAATTGTCAGCG
>JAOTQH010237346.1:0-13089 GCA_025631255.1 Cornus kousa
GTTCTAAGAGTACACGACTTGAAAAAAATATGAAAATGAATCCCGTACGAGGATCCAGGCTCAAAACGAGGTATTTTACAATAACTCTCGTTAATTGTATAATGGCCCCTCCAAAAGGTAATAACTGCACTAACGACTTAGAATGAAAATATATTCCAAAAATATTTTCTTAAAAACCTCTGAAATAAAATATCTCTAAAAGATATTTACGAAAAAACACCCCAAGAAAAGAAAATATTTCTAAAGACCTATGCATCCATACCCCTATAAACACCGGGAGCAACCAGAATACTTTTCTACAAAAGTAAAGATACGTATTTCGTGAAAACTACCTGGAATGAAGGTATGTGAAGTTAGAAATCAACTCCGAGCACAAAAAGTGAGGCTATGCCAACAAAGTGACAAACGGGGAAAAGACAAAATAGGAAAAAAGACTAAAAATGAATAGTGTCTAAAAAGTGAAATTGTGGAAATGACTCGGTCCTTAAAGGAAGTTGTCAATCCAATGAAAAGAGTCTTGAAAACCATCCCCAAGTACGCAAGATGACACTAAGTGACGAGAAACCGAACTCAGAAAGGGAAAGATCAACGGAAAAAATATATATATATATCCGTGAAAATCTGAGAAAAAAGAAAGGAAGAAAAATAATCAGGTGATTAAAATAATCATTTAAATTATCCATTGCAATTGTTATAACAATTAAAGCAACATATACATCAAATTACATTATAATTAACATCATTTACAATATGATCAATATCATTTATCAAAATATCCTATAATAACAGTTATAAAATAAATATCATTTATCAACGAGAATGAATAATTACACTTAATAGCATTTATCATACTACACCATATACTTGAACTACGATTATTATATTTTAATACCATATTTAGTATGTTTTTAATATGATTAATATTATTTATCAAACATACACCCTATATTTAATTCATCATTTAAAATTTATTGAGTTTTAGTACGACGAATGTAATTCCAAAAATAAGACTAAAAATAAAGTATCTCTAAAAATTCTGAATAAATAGAATAAGAAACATTTAAAAAAAAAAACAAACAAATTTAAAATATGAAGACAATTGGACTTCGTTTCAGCCTCCAACAAAAATCACAAAAATACTGCGATGCCTCATAACAATTACAAAATGCGATTTCGGAACCCTAAACGATGGTTTTCGGCCATAAACTGACATGGCCCAGCAGCAAAGCTGATGGGTTTTTCTAAATCGATTATTTCCACCCAAAAAACACTATTATCGGATCGAAAACGGAATTATTGAATTGCTGTTTAGAGTTCTATCCAGAAAGACATAATTCTGTCTTAGATCGTCTGAAGATTATTTCCTAATAATTATACAAAATAGTTTAATAATTTAATTACAACAATTAGGCATGTAGAGATTAAGATATAGCAACAATTGATGCATCAAATTACAAAATCATATAAAGTATGCAAACATATATTTAAACACATAAACTCTTTGTTTTAATCCAATTTAAATATGCAAACCAGTTTATTAATCTTGTTTAATCATCTTAAAGCCATCCTAAACATATACTGAACATTAAATCAAAGGAGAGAAGTAGAACATACAACTTACCTTAAGGGTTTTGAATTAAAACCCCAATTCTGCATTGGGTGATTTCCTATCCATCTCTGGGCTTCAATTAATTGCTCCAAAAGCTAAAGTCATTTTTTTTTTCCTGGTGTTGATGGTACTTCTAGAGTTGTTAGAGTTGCCATTCTCTCACTACTACAATTTGAGGATGGAACTCTACCAATAACCTATATTAGGCTCCCACTATCCTCCTCTTCAATCAATGCCACTGACTGTCAATCGCTTGTGCAGAGAATTACAACAAGAATTCATTGTTAGCAATCAAGAATTTTATCCTATACAGGGAGAGCAATCCTCATCAAATCAATCCTCTAGTCCATTCAAGCTTACTGGGCACATATATTTAGACTTCAATTGAAGATTATTGATTAAATCAACTAGATATTGAGAACATTTTACTAGTCCGGTATTGAATTGAAGAAAAGAGAGGCCAAATTTGCATGGTCCTTTATTTGAAGACCAAAGATTTTTTGGGGACTTGGATTCCCTTATGTGGACTTAACAATAGAGTCTTAGGGCTCAAGTTCATTTGGAAACTATGTGCTAGGATGGAAAGCCTTTAGGTGGCTTGGACTCACATGTACCTGATCAAGAACAAATCTGTTTGGACTGTTAAGGCTTCATCACTAAGTTCAGGGTTTTGGAGAAATTTGATAAAGCTAAGAGATATGGCCAGGGGACTTGTAAAGCATAGAATTGGGGTTGGGAAGGACACAAAGCTTTGGCTGGACTATTGGCTACCAAATGGTCCACTATTCTCTTAGTTAGGCCTTACTGATGTGAAAATTCTTCAACTAGACACACAAGTCTTAGTTGATTGCCTAATTTCCAACAATCAATGGGTGATTCCACATCACCTTCAACATATACCTTTCCTACAGTCCCAATCTTTTACCACTCAGTTGAAAATTCTTCCATCCCCATCATCAGTTTCTGATTTGGTGAACTGGTTACCATGCCCTACAAAAGGCTTCTCATAGAAACACACCATGGAGTACTTCAACCCTCCCTCCATAACCTTTCCCTGACACTATCTAATTTGGTTTAAGCACCATATCCTAAAGCACAGCCACATTGCATGGCTGGCAATGAGGAAGAGGTTATACACCTTAGACACCAAGCCAATGTTAAACAAGCACTACATAAATGCTTATTAACTTTGCCTTTCAGATTAGGAGTCCTTTTACCATCTCTTTTTTAAGTGCACTTATGGTTTTGCTATATGGGAATTTATTCAGCATACAACTAGCTTCTACATCCAACGCAGCAGTTGGCATGATCTAATTAATTGGTGTAGTGGTAATTGGACACAAAGATACTTCCTCACACACAAGCTTCTATTTGCTGTTGCAATTTACTTAATCTGACAGGAGAGGAATGCAAGGGCATTTGGAACACTTCTTCATCCCCACAGCACACCATAACCCTTATCAAGAGTACAATTCAAGCTAGGATTTCCTCTACCATGCTTAGGACTGAAAATGAACTGAGGAAGATAGACTCTGTGGCATATCTTCACCAACTATTTTTATAGGGTTGGTCCTTCGCAGGTGGGCATTCATGGTTTTTATGGATTAACATCCATCATCATGTTTGGGGCTGGTTTTTTGGATGATGGTTCTGGAGTTCTAAAGGGTGCAAATGTCATAAGAGCTGTTTTGATCTATGTTTTGCTGGTCCTATATTGATTCTAGAGCTGCAGACTACTTATTCCTGCTACTTCAACTTATGTGATTTTCTGCAGTCTCCTTGTTGATACTGGATTCTTGCAGTTGCTTATTGCTGGTTGAAGGTGTGTATTGGCCTGTTCATAAAAATGTTTACATATTAGAATACCTGGTAGTCTGTTGTATTGGTTGTGGCTTTTAGGGTATCTGGCAGTGTGTTTGTATTGGCTGTGGTTGTTTTCTTATTGATCACTTCGGCAATCTTGTGACAGCCCTGGTTGTCGATTTTGGCCTTGGCTTATACTGTCCTTATTTGAACCTCTTGTATATTCTCCTTTTTATTTATTAAAAGCTTACCCATTTAACTAAAAAAAAAAAAAAAAAGATTTGCTAATTCACTAAAGATAAAGAAAGGAGCAGATTTAAGGAGTGTTGGATCAATGGTGGACTTGCAGAGGCTCTTCTTACAGGGTTGTACTTTTGCTAATGGGTAGTCTTGGTTTCTTGTTTGAGTTTTTATGCTTTCTTGTTTAAGTTTACCAAGTTGGCTTGTTGTAGTGGTCTTTTGAGACCTTATTGCATCCTGTTGTTGCCTTGGACTATGTCCATCTTCATGGAAGGTGTATATATTTTTATATTTTACACTAGTACAAGCTTACCCATTCAACCAAGATAAAAAAAAAAAGAAAAAGAAAAAAAAAAAAAGCAATATGAAAATTAAATAGCACATATAAAGAGAGAGAAATCCTGAGTATTTATAAAAAAATAAAATAAAAATGGGTGTAAACCTAAGTTTGTCCAACAAGTTAATCAACACCCTCCATTGTCCCATTACATAGCTATCGAGTACCAACTCAAAAAATAAAATGAAAAAGTAGCCATGTTTTCCTTAAAAATAAGCCTATGATCCACTACAAACGTTAATTTATTACTTATATTATTTTAAAAGGGTAACTTATTTAAGTTGTTTTAAGCTTGAAGAATTCTGAGTATAATAAAATTTATTTTAATTGGTCACTTATTATATTATTTAATAAATTATTTTATTTATACATAATTTGAAATATCTTGACCCCTTTATACTTTAAATAATAGTATAAATATAGATGCATGTTGCATAATCCTAATCTCAAACCAGCTAATGAAAAAAATTAATTATTTATATCAAATAATTAATGTTGCCACCAAAGGACCACCACCTCCATGGCCTAGGTGGCTTGGGTGACTCTTGCTTGCTAGCTTGCTTACCCAAAAAAGTGTTGCCACCAAGAAGTTTTACAATATCTATGAGGTACTGTGCCCCAGGATCTTCCAACCGTTGGATTAGTCTTTAGGTGAGTCCCTCGACCACATCCAACGGCTAAAAATCGATGTATTCCAGAATTTTCAGTTGCCACCAAAGGTCAATTCTAACATTTTCTTGCTACATAATTAAGACAATTTTTGGGTGCCAGAACCACAAACTATGCTATTTACAACATTGTTGAAATTAAAAAAGGTTCATGAAACAACATAGTGCAAAAATAAAATAAAATGCAAAATATATACCATCTCACTTCCATTATAATGGTCCAATTCCACACTCCACACTTTTTAAGACCACAGATTTCATTATACTTTATTAGATTGGCAAAAATACAATTCCCAATTTGCCCGTTTCTTTTAAAATTTTTGTTTTGAATCAGTCCAAGATTGAATGACTTTATGTAGACATTTAATGGGGTCCACCCATTTGAGATTTTAATTATTTTAATTTTTTAGAGGAAAATTGGAAAAGTAAAAAAAAGTAGTGTATTAATTTTTGAAATGTGACCACTATAATGGAACAACAAAAAATGAAATAATGAATTATTAATATGGGACAAAGGGAGTACCACTTCATATATTTGCCACTTCTATTAAAAAAAAATATATCAGTACTTTGTAAAATATAAAGCCACCGAACTACAATATCCATAACTAAAAAAAATTAAAAAAAGCACATCCAAGCACGAAGTTTAATACTGCTCACTAAATCGCCAGATACACTTCATTAATTAATAAAGTTCATCAATTGAGAGCAATCCAATTACACTGAAAACAACTCATAATGACAAAAAATTAAATGGATACAGCATGTTCCTACTACCATAAAGGTTTGCAATAAAGAGGAGTTTAATAGTAGTTCCTTCGTGCTCTTAGAGAGAGAACTTTCGTCGTCCTTCATGCATCCGCTTCTTCTAGTGTTACCAGTAGTTTCGGGATGTTGGTTTCCTTGATTGCCTATCGGAAGCTCTCTTTGAGGTGCTGTAGGCACACTTGCCACGGCGGCTGCTGCTGCTGCAGGTGTTGCACTCGATCATATTTTTGTGATGTTCATCAATCCCTCAAATTACTTTCATCATAAACAAACTTCGTCATGCACTCCACCAAACTTCATTTTCGTCGTCCTTCATACCTATTGCAAGTTAAGTTCTCTTCCTTGTTGGATTTGCTTATGGCTTTTATGTGGATCTGCAATCGCTTCCTCTAGTGTAACCAGTAGTTTCGGGATGTTGGTTCCCTTCATTTCCTATAGGAAGCTCTCTTTGAGGTGCTGTAGGCACACTTGCCGCGGAGGCTGCTGCTGCAGTTGTTGCTCCCACCTCAACGCAACACCAGAGATGCTCAGTACTTTTTCCTGGCACCTTCAATACTTGGTTCCTTACCGAGAAGGTGGGACTCTGTAGAGACATAATGCACTCCAATATAAAAAACCAATCCATACAAGTAATGCAAAATTGTACGTACAACAAGAAGAAAAATGGCTACCATGGAAAACCTTATAACAAGAAGAATTCCATTGGCCAAGTCTTCTTCCAAATAAAACAAACTAACATAAATTAGTTAAATGACAATATAGATTAAAAAGACGTGATTTGGCATGCAAATGATACTAATTACACAGCAATATATCATCAAACAGGCCATTATTCTTTCCTAAATTACACTAATGCAAATTTTACATGCATCAAGGAATTAAGAAACGATGCATACAAACAAACTTGGACAAAAATACATATAGATGTATAGATGGAACCTTCATTGATTTCGGTGTTTGGTTCTGGAAATTGTGTAAACATAATGTCTTGCTTAACCTGACTGAGTCGTGGAACGTCAGAGTGTTGACGTGCATTATGTCCTCCATTGATTTTGCCTAAGTTTTGCGAAAACCGTAGCTGTGTATCCACTTTCCAATCCTTTCTTCTGTGGATGGAATGATCAGATTCTCGATGCTAAGATCGATAACACAGAGTCTGAAAATTAAATCAGCACCAGAAGTTCTTTCAAGATGCACAGACCAATCCAGGTAGAACAGAAAATTAAGGGTATCAAAAGTAGCTGGCTTTAGCTGAAATCAAGCATTCCTTTTCTTTTCTTTTCTTTTTTCTTCCCTACTTTTTTTGTCATTTCAAAAATGAAATGAACATGACGGTTTTAGTTATCTTCATGAAAGTTAGAATGGATAAGCGTTTAAAGGAGACCAATTTTGAAATTAATGGGACAATGCATGTGATCAGAAAATATATATATTATATATATAAATATATCAAATGCTTGAGTTCATAAACAAATTCAAGTCAGACCAATGTGGATATATATATATATATATATATATATAATACATATATGAATAGTCAAATTTTATTCTCAGATCATATAGATGCATCTTAGTGATCATATAGAAATTTTAATTGAAGAACCTACGGATTCAGTGCTATAATAAGAACTGTGAGAGATTGAGGGATTGAACTGACCTGGTATGGAGATGGTGACTGGTTCAGTGGACACACCGAACAGGAAAATTCCAACCCTGTAAAGATAACAAGGTGTATTAGCAAACGCGTATCACAGACCATATCATTTTTTTTTTCAGAACGAAAATAATGAAAAGAAAATATAAAATCAAAACCCTAACCCGGCAAAACTTCTGGTAAATAGCTAATTCGATAAAAATAAGAGCCCATCAATGGACTCACAACAGCTCTTTCATCTTCATCATCCACTCCTTGCTCACTATCTGCTATGGAAACTGTGCTCTTCATCATCTGTCAGCACTACGGAGACACTGTGCTGCATGTGGTGATTTGTGAGGATGAGAATTAAGAGTCTTGTACTTTATATAGGCCTTTGATTTAGGGTTTTACTTCTCTTTTCTGAAAAATTGGTTGGCCAGCTGGTGGAGGTATTAATTTCGTCATTTATGTGGGTACATTGAACAGTTACAAAAGCTAAAACAGACTATTTAAATGTCAGTCAAACATAAACAAATACTAAATAGTATGCAACAAGCAAAAACCTATACCAAAACCAGAGAAAGAAAGAAACTACCATAATAATGTATAAAATAAATATTTCACTTAAATTGTTATATATATATATATATATATAAATTATGCTTGGTATGATAGGAATTTTATTTTATTTTATTTTTTCTTTTGAATTATGTTATTCTTTTAATTAGACACGAGATTTTGTCGGAAAGTATTAGGAGGCCAGAGTAGGATTGTCATACTCATAATTTTGAAGTTCGTTTAATTTGTGCATAAATTGTAAAAATGTTGACATTAGAAATTGACATTATTAAAGCAAGTGGAAATTAGTTAGAATTTCACTTTAATTGTTAAAAAAATCCGACAATATTAATTCGACATAATGCCATGCACATATTTTAACTAGAAATTATAATTGATCATAGTACAACAAAGTAAGTGACGGGGAATTAGAGTTTTACTTCAATTATTATCCGTACAAATGGTAGAAAGAATTGTTCTTCAGAAACTCTTTAATGATTTACTTAGGCATGTGAAAATATTTGCGTGATATAATAGTAAACGGCATTTATTAGCCATCAGCTCATTATTGGTATAGATCGGTTGTCATTTTAGTTGGGTATATAAAAGAATTTGTCGTTATATAGTTAACTTGAAACCGTCTTTCATCCTTATAAGCTAAATCCATGCAAATGTTGAAAATTTTGAATTATAATATTTAAATTGCATTTATTAGCCATCAGCTCATTGTTAGTATAGATCGGTTGTCGTTTTATTTAGGTATGTAATAGAATTTGTTGTTCACATAGTTAACTTGAAACCGTCTTCCTTCGTTGCAACATAAAGCCATGCATTCCCGATGGGAGTGCTGTAATTTGTGAAAATGAGAACTTAGGTTTAGATACATATCCTTTGTATAGCATTTGGTTTAACTAAAGGTTGTAGCCTCCCAAAGTAAACGGTTGAGGTTCAAGTCTTAATAAGAGCATGTGGGTGGTGAGTGTGTATTTTTTGCCAAGGTAAATATATACATATACATATATATATATACACATTTATATATCAGTACATATACAGAGCCAAGAATCGACACATTTCAACTAAATTTATGTGAATATGAGATGATATTGTTATCATGTTTACTAATGTCCCCATCCTTCACTCACATAAAAGATTCGGATTAATTTAATTGGGTTGTCCACTACTTATCATTATTTTTATATTATATATAATTTGTTTTAAGGTTTTGTTTAACTTTTCAATTGAGTATATATGGTAGGTTGGTGGAGGGGTATTATATTAGGGTTTTGTTTCCCTTTTCTGGCTGAGTGAGTATATATGGTAGGTTGGTGGAGGGAAATTAATTACATCACAAAGAAATATATATATATATATATATATATAGCATTTATGTTAGGATTTTGAATTGTTTCCCTTTTCTGTCAGATTGAGTACATATGGTATGTTGGTGTAGGGATATTAATTCCATGGCACAAAGTTTTGGGGTTTTATTAATTAAATTTACAAAAGTAAAAATAGGCAAATTAAATGTCAGTTGTCTAACACAAGGTAATTTTCATTTGGACGGTTCAACCAATTAAGGGAGTCTTCTAAAGTCCCAAATAGGAGAAGAGGCCCATATCGCATTATGTCTGTTATATATTTGTTTTAATGAATCAATTTTCCTTATTGTATTATAATAATTACAAATAAATACAATTGCTCTTTTATGGGTCAATACATATTAGTTAGATATATATATATATATATATATATATATATATTAATGAATTTTTTATGTTTCTTATTAATTATCAAATAAATACAATTGCTTCTTTTTTTCTTTTTTTTTCAATTCAAGTTTCACATATTTTGGACTACTTCTAATTTTTATATTCTCGTGTATCAATACTTGTTCAGAATTTTATACTTTGTAATTCATTGACTCTCTTTCACGTATATTTTTAGTATAATTAATTCATTATCTATTAAGTTATAAAAACTAAAAAGTAAATAGTGTTTTTATATTTTCTTGAACTTATTGCAAATTAAGTAGAGAGAATAATTTTTAAATAAAAATTAATATTGCTATATTAATATAATCAATGTAAGAAGCCCTAATAATTTAGTGATTTCACGCTCATTATTCTTTCTTATTTACTTCTTTAATTTCAAAGATGGAAAAATAGAGTACAAAGCTCACAAGAAAAAACCTATACCAAAAAAGAAGGAAAGAAAATACCACAATAACTTGAATTTTTATATAAATTATGGGTGGTATCAAGGAAAAAACATAACTTTGAAGTGTGTTTTATTATTGTATACAACGGTAAAAATGTTGATACTAAATATTGTTATTAGTGGCAAGCAAGTGAAAGCTAATTCAAAGCTTGGTGGACTTCTGCATTAGAAGTTTTGGGTTTGGTTTTTCAGCATAGGGGCTTGGTTTGGATGCATTTTGATGGTTTGGTAACTTGCTGCCTCTGTGCTTTTGTTTTCTTTTGGAGCCTTTCTCGCCTTGAATTTTGCCTTTCTGGCTTTCTCTATTTTAAGGTATTTAAGATGCAACAAACTTATACTAGTATAATAATATGTTAAAAATAATTAATTAAATATGTAATTTTATATTTAATTAAAAATGCAATTTAAAGTAATAAAATAATAATAATAAATAAGGAACCAGGATATATCGATGCTAGTATTTGATACAATGTCCTTAAGACAATTTACGCCCCGCATGGTGTTGACGGATTCTATGGCATTTGTCTCCCAAAATACAACGGTCTACATCCCACCAGTAGTAGCACTACAAACTTGTGGATACGGCGAACCTCCTCCTTCTAACACTCTCCCTGACTCAAAAATGCATCTATACTTTAAGAAATGTGAATTGGGTTTAATCTGGACTATGTAGCTCTGACCAATTGCAATATGGCTCATTGCTATAAATGTTTGGTCTAATGGTTCGGACCACTTGACCTTTATGGCTTGAACCTACTTGGGTTCATGAGATAGGGAGAAAAGAATGCAGAGAATTATACCTGAATTCTCTATGTGGAATTAATGGCAATTAAAGCAACTAGAAGTGTTGGTATCTTTTGGAATTGGGACACACCCATTCATACACGCACCCTTACACATTCCAACAAATTGAAATATGTTGTTTGTTTATCAAATATGACACGGACCACCAGACGTGATGGCTCAAAGCATTGCATCGGTTTAACTAGACGCGATAGCTCAAAGCATTGCATTGTTCCATTGGTTTAACCAGACGCGATGGCTCAAAGTGTTGCATTGTTGCATTGATTTAACTAGACGTGATGGCTCAAAGTGTTGCATTAGTTTAGCCTACAACTGTCATACCTCTTGGTTCATATCGTTCTTCTCTGTACATCGAACAACAATCTTTGTACATTGACAAATGTGAATGATATACAATGACTCTACATTGAATAACATACAACCTTTCACGTTACAAACAACAACATACAACCCTTTCACACCAGAATATTCACGTTGCCACAACACACATAGTATGCATGTACACTAGTATATCTATTCTTGTACAACAAGTGACATTCACGTTATTGTCTAACCTAATATACATGGACACCCAAAGCCATATTCTTGTTCCAGTTCTTTCAAAACTCTTTAATTTTACACTTAAGCATATTAAATTTTTTTGGAGTATACTCATAAATTTTAAATGATATTTATTAGCCATCAGCTCAATACCGGTATAAATCAATTTTCATAAAGTTTGAAAAAATAAATTTTCGTGGCTTTGTTATAACGTAAATCCTGACCTTTGCCCCCGGCCACCCTCTGTCACAGTTCCTACCATGGAAAAAGTCAAGAATGCGCTATAAAATGATTGAATTCTCAACCTAAATAAGTCGATCATCGAGGATATTGTCTAGGTATTGATTCTTCTATCATGGAAGCATTAAAGTTTGTGTTTATTGAAGAAGTGGATCGACTGGCCAAGCTTTTCAAATATAAGGAAGGTGAGCTACTTAGTTGAGCTTGCCACACTCAGAAAAGAGGTATTTAACTAGGGACTTTCCTTCCTTGCATCTACTTCACCAATGGAAGAATTGAGACTTAGGGTTATGGCTAATGACATTCTCCATGTGCCACCATCCTTGGCTATTGAGAACGTTCAGGTTGTGCAAGAAGGAAATTCAAATTTAAACACAATGGCACCTATCGTAGAATGCCCTGCCCTGCCCTATCATCTCATCCTTCTACAATTAGGGCTGAAAAATGGGTTTTTCCCCTATCTATTACATTTTCTCATCCTGGCCCTACACAAGACAACCACTTGTTAGGTTAATCTTCCTTCTTTTTCAATCTTAACTATAATAACCATACTCTTGATGTAGCACACACCCCATCCCTGTGACAGAATTTTGATCCATCTCTGCCCATCCATCCTTTTTCATCCTCTTCCTCCTCTACTTCATCCTTTTTCATCATCTTTTTGGTCATCCGTCACTCTACATCCATTTGGTCATCCGTCACTCTACATCTACTTGGTTAATCTTCCTCCTCTTTCAATCCTAACTATGATAACCATACTTTTGATGTATCTCCTACCCCATCCTTCTGATAGAATTTTGATCCATCTCCACCCACCCATCCTCCTTCATCCTCTCCCTCCTCCACTTCGGATACAAATGGAAAGGCTTACTCTACATCTACTTGGTCATCCGTTGCACATGACCTTGCATCAGATTGTAATTTTTAGTTCTCTAAGCCTTTGTAAAGGATCATACTCTTTCAGTGGACCCATTTGACAAGGTTGGGAATAAGGGTACTCTCTACTAGGAAAGATGTCTTTTAGGGTTCTTCCACAAGAAAATTCCTTTTAATCTAGTCTCAAGTTGACTTAGAAACACTGGGGAAGATGGGGTCTGCACAGTGTTATAATGAACTCCATGTGCACTTTATTCTTCAGGTTTGATTTTATTTAATGCCATAGAATGGTACTTGATAAGTACTGAAATATTGCATATTTCAACCCTAATCTTAGGTGTAACAGAACCTTTATCTATCTTTATTTTTCCATTTTAGTTTTAATTTGTTTTATTTCTGATTTCAGGTTCATAAAGCTTAAATGAGCTAAATCCAATAAGACCCCTGGGAAATCAAACTGAGTCTTGGTGAGAAGCTGGAGCAAAAAGGAAGATGAGTTAAAAAGTTTTCTACTTGGATTGATCGGTGATCGATCAAGCCAGACCCGTGATCGATCCAACTTGGATCGATCTAACCTTCAATATGATCGATCCAACCTTAAGTGTGATTGATCACACACAAGGTATGATCGATTGAACTTGTCGCAGATGTTATACAAAAGAAGATCTAAAGCTTATTTTTAACCAACTCAGGCTGTGCTTCAAAGAGGAAACCCTTGGGGCCGAGTTCTGACCATCGAAGAGCCAAAAATTGAGTATATATAGAGGATTAAGCCTCATTTGGATGAGGA
>JAOTQH010237357.1:0-13088 GCA_025631255.1 Cornus kousa
TCAATTAACAATTAATTTAAAATAACTACACACTTAATCAATTAAGAAACCAACATATAAGTCACATAAATAAAAATGTAATAAAAATTAAAATTAAATTTTCATTTTATCCTTTCAAAAACTAGGGGTATTACATGACCCGATATGTAAATACATCCTAGATAACTCAGCAATATCTATCTAGTCCATACAAATATATATATACACACTAAGGGACATTCACTGGACTACAAAGGGGTCTCAAGCTGAATAAAAGGCAACATGCAAAATGCACCAGTGGTGGGCATGAATACCTAGACCTAACAAGGTACACCTCAACCATCATAGCCAGCTACGCATCCTAATGCATATACGCTTCCTGACCAACAATCTTGAGACTCAAACCAGAGTATATCGTGGTATCGTAATCATATATTTAAAGTCCGTCTAAAACCAGAGTATGTCAGTCAATTGTTCATTGATCTGACATAAGATTTATAATCTAGTTAGTCACTCAACTTAGTCAGTTGATCTGACTTAACCACAAATAACAATTAATCTAAGGAGTCACTCAACTTACTCAGTTAATCTGACTTAACCATAAATAACAATTATTCCAGGTAGTCACTCAACTTACTCAGTTGATCTTACTTAAATATAAGTAGGATTCAATATTTACAATCCATTCCCTTATTCCAAAATAGGTAAGAGTTAACGTTGTGATCTAATCCGTACCTAATATGCCACCGTTCCATACCGGTGCATATAATCCACAAAAAAATCCAATAATTGATAAAACAGATAAAGCAGTTCATCAATTTAAAATCTAGAATATCATAAATAGTATCATATATTCATTTATTGTGTTTAATTTAAACAATAAAACAGTTCTAAGTAGTATGCATTTAATTACAGAATAAGAAATTAACATGCACCTCAAATAGACTGACTAAACCTCCAAAACATTGAGGAAATGTTTTCATTGCACTATGGGGACGTTTCCTATCACCTATTTAGGCCTTCCTTTGTTACCTACTGGTCTGAGGAAAATCCAATGTAATACACTACTGGACAAGTTCAACAATAGAATAAATGTTTGGAATGGCAGAAGTTTATCTATGGCTGGAAGGGTGGAATTGATCAGGTCTGTTCTTACCTCTTTTGTGTATTATTGGTGCTCTGTATTTACTTTACCAAAGGCTGTGATCAAATATATGGAGAAAAAAATGAGGGATTTCTTGTGGGGATCCAGTTCTGAACATAGGAAGTTACATGCTTTGGGGTGGAATAGAGTTACAAGACCTAAGAATGAGGGTGGTTTTGGCGTGCGAAGGATAGAGGACATTAATGTGGCAGCCACCTGTGTATCTGTTTGGAACTTTCTTCAATCCAAAGACTGTCTTTGGGTGGCTTGGTTCAAATGGAAATATACTCGGGTAGTGTCATACTGGAACTATCATGGCAAGTCCACAGACTCCATGCTGTGGAGGAGGATGTTGGAAGTTAAGGAGTTTATGCTTACAAATGTCAATTTTCAGATTGGTGATGGCAGTTCTATATTCCTCTTTACTGATCCTTGGTTACAAGGAGATTGTATGTTGAATAGGTTGGGTGATAGAGTGTATAGAGATTTTGGACTACCTAAACAATCACTTTTATCTTCAATTATCCATGATGGACAGTGGCAACTTCCTGTTAGCAATTTCAGAGCAATACAGCAGTTTAGAAATTTTGCCTTCTCCTTGTCAATTTCGCAGGGCAGTGACCAGTTTGTGTGGAGAAATGGAAATTTTTCTCTCAAAGCTGTGTGGGATAGATGGAGGACTCACTATCCAATTGTGGACTGGGTTACAGTTTGCTGGTGTGGCTCGAGGCCTAGGGCTTCTTTGGTATGTGCTCTGGCAGTCCAAAATAAATTGTTATGCTTCGTAAATCTAAAAAGGAGGGGTTTACCTCTAGTGGCCATTTGTCATAATTGTATGCAGGATGAGAATAATTTGGACCATGTGTTTGTTACTTGCAGCTTTGCTAAATCTATTTGGTTTTGGTTGTCATCCTTGTTTGACTGGAGCATGCCTCAATTTGAGACTTTGAATCAACTTATTGCATGGTTTGTGCAACAAAAGTTCTCGCATAAAGTTCAGAAGAGAATTTGTGCTACAACTATATGGTTTCTATGGGATGAGAGGAATAACAGGCTTCATTAAGGTCAACATAGAGAGGCTCTAATTCTATCAGAAATGGATATAAGGGGATTGGTTCCTCCTCCTTGCATGGCAAGATTAGTTTTAGTCATGTCTTAATTTTTGCTGTGGTTGCAGCTTGTTTTATGACCAAGGGGATACCCTTGTTGATTTTTGTATTTTTCATGTTATATCTAAAAAATTTTCCATATTTACCCAGGAAAAAAAAAAAAATTGCAATACTGTTTTCATTTTTATTTTTAGTTTTTTCAAAAAAAAAGTCATCTTTATTATTATGTAATAAGAAAATGTTACATTTTGTTTTAACTATAATTATTTGAGTGTGTTGTGTTGCAAAAGTTATTTTAATTTTCAATTTTGGATTTTTGAGATTATACAGCTTGAATAATTTCTAGTAACACTCAATTTGTTGCATTAAACTAGTAGCAAGCGATATATATATATATATATATATATATAGTATATTTTTCTGGCTTTTCATATTCATAATGCCTTTCAAATTAGCAATTTAAAAGTTGTGTAATCCACAATCCCCTAAATCCATCATTTGCAATGAGTGCATCACATCTGCGGCTCAACTTCACAATGAATTTCAAACAAAAATGATTTAATAGCAAACTATTTTAAATCAAATACATTTTCAAATTGTACTAATATTTACCGTTGTGAAAATTATATATGTAAGCAATTGACCTCACCTTACTTTACTCAATTTACATTAATCTTTAACATCCAATTAACCTTAACAATCCTAAAAGAGAATTTGAACAAAATACCAAAATCTATTGTTCAATGTATAAAGAACAAAAGTTAATAGTGATGTAGAGTTTTTTTATTCTACTAGACATTATCCATAGGGTAACAAATAAGTTTCTCTTTTGATGGAGATGAGCAAGTGGAATAATACATTCTTTCACTGCTATAACTCACTTGATGGTTAAAAATAACATCCATTAACTATTTATAGTTATCCTACAAACTTTCTAGAACATTTTTCACAAAAATTTACTAATTCTATAAAATTTTGTACTTATCTAAAATCTTCTTTACACTCTATTCTACCAATACCATGCTTTTGTACTTATCTAAAATCTTCTTTACACTCTATTCTAGTAATACCATGCATGAGTAATCCATGTAGACGACAAGAGCATAGCTTGCTTGACGGAATCTCTGGGGGTGTGATATATGGCTAGCTGGCTACTATTCTGATCAATTGATCTAAAATTCTCGTATGTTACAAATTTGTGACATTGCATAATGTATTTTAATCTGAAGGTAGTATATATGTCAGTACAATAAATGCTGAACTTTAAGAATTGAGTTTATAAAAGAATAATCTGTGTCTCTGTCCATTTTATGCTCTGCTAGCTCTTTCCTTTTCAATTTCTTGATTAAAGGAAGTAGAGCACTTGCACGAATTGCAACAAAATTTTTATCATAATAATATGAATAATGATTTAAGAATAGAATTTTAACTAAATTCAATTTATTTGGGTGAGGTGGTAATTTCATCATAAGATGTCATGTGATTGGACTTACCATTCTTTCACATAAATTCAATTCAGTACCTAAATCACTAGTCTAATAATGAGTAATGATACTCTATTCCATTTTTCTGGCCGCAAAATTGTTCCAATATTACGTGGCGATGATATGTTGTTGACTCAATTATTGACTTATAAAAAGACTATTTTACTCCAAAAAAAACCATTGTTTCAGAGTCCTCATCTCCCCATTTACCTATAGTTTTTCTCTCTCAAATTTATTCAATCTCAATGAATTTCTCTCCTCCATGTCTTTGTTTACTTTGAATACCCCTCTCCACCTCCACAACCTCTTTGCTTTCCTATTGTCTATTTTTCTTGGAAGAAGAATTGTAAAGCATTGCACAGTAAACCATGACACATGTTTTTTTTCACAAAATCTACATTAGTACACTAGTACAACATTGCACAGACCCAATTACCTTAACAAGACAAAGCTTAAAGATTAGGGGCTCATAAGAGAGAGGTGCGAAATCAAAGAGAGTCAGAATTGGAGAAAAATATAGTAACAAGAGGATTATATTTGTTGGGAAAAAAAATCAAGATTTCTTCACTGAGTTATTTTCTTATATTTTTTTATTTGAGGCAAGTCAAAAAGATTTCATTAACGAAGGGTTACAATCTAAAAGCATAGAATCCTTATAGCAATGGGAATTACATCACCGGAAACCATCTTTTATTTGAGTAGCAAACCATTTTCTTTGGGTTTGATGAGTACTCTTTATTTTTACGACATTTATTAAATTGGGTTTTGATAATGGTGGTGGTGGATTCTATATGAAGATTATAGTCACTGATGATAAATTGTTGTTCTTGATGATTTTATTTGATTGTTGAAGATTGGATAATGGTTTTCAATGTGTTCCTCTTTCGACGACCAGAACGATCAATTACAGGTCCGACGTAAATGGGTATGTTGGGGGTGCACATGGTTCGATTCCTTACGGAACCTTATAGGGTGGAACCGATTGTTAATGAAGATCTGAAGATCTGAAGAGAAGATGAGAGGATGAAGAGTGACTAGTGAGGATAAAGACCTGAAGATCTGAAGATGTAGGAGAGGACTGAAGTCTGAAGCTTGAGATGATACTTATATCAAGCTTGATCGAGATGAGACTTGATCTGAAGATCTGAAGAGGAGGCGAGGGCGAGGGCGAGGGCCGATGAGAGGAGGCGAGGGCGATGGCTGATGAGAGGTCTCAGAGGAGGCGAGGGTTTAGGTTTAGATGAGAGGAGGCTAGAGGCTACAACTGAAGTATGAAGCTTAGGGCAAAATACTGAAAAAGTATGTTTTATTTAAGTTTTTCACTTTTTCTTTTGTGGTTAGCTTAGGACCACGTGGCTACCTGATGAGTGTTTACTGTGTTTAGAGACTTAGTGTGCTATTTGGTTACGTTTTCAGCCTATTAAGTTAGTATAGTTACTTTATATAATTAAATATATAATATATATATATAAGGTTTCGATTCTTACCGGTTCCCACGGGTTGGAACTGGAACTAGAACTGTAACCGTATGTTCACGGTTCTTAAATTCGGAACCGGAACCGTAAGAACCGGAAAAAATGGTTTCGGTTTCCACGATTTCGGTTTCGGTTCCGGTTCCACGATTCTTTTGTACCCCCTAATGTTGGGTCTTCAAGGAGATGTAAGTTGGGTCATCGCCTTCTTACTTTTACCATGGGTAACCCATCATCTCCGATCCTTGGCGTCGACATCATCAACTCCATTTTGAAATATTAGAGATATAGATGGAGATAGAGATACTATAGATAGAGAGAGGGCAGAGGAAAGAAAGAAAGAAAGTGATAAAGATAAATGAAATTTTAGGCATAAATAAAAAGTGATGTGGTATTGTCACCTCAGAATAGGTCGACTATTTTGATCGGACATAATATCATTACTCGTCTAATAATATATACATATAGATGGTATAATTGCATATTTATGCAAAGTTCCAACAATTGACATAAATTAACAATTACTATATATTATATACATGCATGCCACAGATGCCTGCGGGCCTGTTTTAATACACAACCACACGATCGAGGAGTCGCTATATAGAGGGAGATCTTTATTAGGTCGCTGCAAGAAAGCTTGATCCTTCTACCTGAAAAAACAATCCCCAAATTTTCACGTTAATTATATATATATATATATTCGAATAATTCAACATATATAGAGCTTGATCATGGTTCTAAAATTTGCTTGTGATCGAAGTTTCGATTTGGATTTGAATTGCCTCTCAAATTCATTATAACAAAGTATTATGAAAGTGGTACTGATTTGACAAGAATAAATAAATAATAATAATAATGAAAACTTGAGTTGAGTGGACTTAGTCGAGTTATTCCGTGCCAATATAATATTGTCATCAATTTAGGCAAGTGAATGGGTTGAGGCACCAAGTGAATGGCATGAAAACATTCTATGTATAATATATCATCATCATTGATTCATTATAATTTTACCAAGTGAGACATTAATGAATTGTTGTATCATTTTTTTCTTTGTTTATATATATTTAACTTAGGTGTACTACATATATAAATGAGTGTTATATATATGTACGTACCTTGAATGTTGCACCCCAGATCTCTTCCTCTGCAGCAGGAACTGCTGTAATTTTGTTCTTCGGATTTTCGTAGCATTGTAGTTCCCCAACTGCTGTTGAGAAGAAGCACCCTACAGCAACCCATCAATTTCCATCATATGATCAGGATTTTACACACACACACACGATGGTTCCATGTGAAATTAAATACTCCGTAGGTTTATATATATATATATAGCCTATAGGTGGAGAGTAATTAAGTACGTACCCGAAGGGAAAGAAGCAAGTGACTTGCCACATGCACCTCTAAGCAGTTCAACATCATCTGCAAATGCTACAAATCTATCTGCAGTAATTCCCCAGTATAGTGGAATCCTCCCATGTTGATCCTATATATATATATGTATATTAGTGTATACTATGCGCGTATGCTTGTGGTTAGATCAACAACATATACAAGCTAGTATATATATATAGGGCAAAATATATTAATGACTTACGGAAGCCACAAACAAAGTGGAGGTGGAGTAGTCGAATAGAACAAAGGCAAAATTCCCCATGAAGTGTCCGACTACATGGTTTGGAGGGTATGGGGCTCGGTCACGGAGTGCTTTGTAAGCCTCAATTACCAAAACCACCTCATTTGCTGACTTATCCAGTCCATATTCTTGTCTTAGACTTCCCAAGTTATTCAGCAACCCCTTGAACAAGCAGAATATCTCATCTTTCACCCCAAATGATCTGCTATTTATTATTCATTCATTATACATGCAATTTCATCCATCCATATACTAGTACTATATATAATTGAATAATTACATGATATATATATAAATATATATATATATATTCAACATAACATTAATTAATTAATTCAGGGGCAAAGCATAACATATACAATTAACCATTGTATATATTAATTGTATCTTGTTTTAACCTGGGTTGTAGGGGAGACTGGTTGTGGTGAGTGTAAGCCAAGCGAACGTGATCCCCCATCTTTAGCGACACTTCTGCATCATCGTTGCATTCCACGAACCGCTTCAATAACACTGCAGCAGTAGTTTTGGGTGATGGGGTCCGGTTGCCGGCTGCCACCAGCTCCTCTGGTGGGGACACAACGGCGCTGCTGAACAATCCCAGCATGGTACTATGTGTGTGCGCGCGCGCTCTCTTTCTATTTTCGCGAGGTGAAATTTGGAACTGCTATGAACTTTAATTGAGCTGATAGACGAGTCAATAAGATATATATGTATAAGAAGCAACTTCATTTATTTATAAGGATGAAGTAAGGATAAAAGAGTCTTTTTAGTGAAAAACAAAATGCAATTTAATGGCAGTTGGCGGCAATAGGAAGCCATGGAACAACTTGGTTGGAGCTTGGAAGTTGGAAGGGAAAATCCAGACAAAAAATATGGGCATTAGCGAAGAGAGACACTACAACTCACTGTCACTCTGACTTGTACATCCATTTCATTCCCTTTCAATACATATAAATAGATCAATGTCTTTGTCCATTGTGTCAATGTCATTACAAATATATATATATATATATATATATAAATAGAGTTTTAGCTAAGTGGAAGTGCCATGAGGTCCATTTCCTTCTTCATTTTAATTGTGTGTGTATGTGTGTGTGAGAGAGAGGGGTGCCAATTACCAAATAGGATTGCCGGCTGATGAGGGGCCTGCATTTCTCCGGGAGCATGGGGGAGGGTTTGTCCAAATGCTTTGGAAGGATAATGAATCACTCAATTTATATTTTATTGTGCCCCTTCAATCAAGTGGACAAAAGTATTGAAAATCAGTGTAGGATCCACGTCAACATTTATATTTTTAAAACAAATGTTTCTTTCTTTTTTATTTTTGTGGACCCATGGATCTCAAATAGATCATTCATTCCCCCCATTGACTCTTTTGCCCACATATAGATATTTATGTATGTATGTACACCCACCTCGGATTTAGAGGTTTCATTGGTTTATTTGCATCTGTCTGAACTCTAATTTGAGTGTTGAGGATATGAACAACAGAACAAGTAGTGGTTATGTATAAGCAAGCAGTTAGTTTATTATATAGTCCTCTCCGACTTGAATTGCCTTTTCTTCCATTAATTGCTAAACGTGGCTGAAGAAGATCTCCTTGGAAAGTAGATTTAAATTTTTTACTTTTTTTTTTTTCAAAAAAAATATATATATATATAAATTGACCCTTATATTTGAACTTCTGTTCTAGTTTTTACAATTTCATCAAACATCAGGTAACAATCTAGCTTTCATCACTTTCATGGTAGCATTTGGTTTCAATTCTCTGTCTTTACAAACATAGAGATGATATACTCATTTTGTCTCACAAAAATTGTCCATCTTAAAAACCGTGATTGAGGTTGGATAATTATTTTGGGACTGTCTTTGAGAGTGGGCCTCTAATCTTATTTTGGCAAGGGGGAAGATGATGTTAGAATCTTCATACTTTTGTAAAGGCTGGGCTTTTGATTAAAATCCTTACGGCCCAACAATGTAAATGTGCAAAAGAGTATAAATAAACAATGTAAATGTTCTAAGGCTCAAAAACTCTTTTTAAAAGTTATCCAAATACTATTCAAAGTAGCTTTCCAATCTAAAAAGCTACTTTGAAAAACCAATTCAAACAGACCATATGTATATCTTCCTTGACTTTCTGGAGAAAAAAGAAAATAATAATAAATAAATAAATAA
This sequence comes from Cornus kousa, assembly GCA_025631255.1. Taxonomy (NCBI): domain Eukaryota; kingdom Viridiplantae; phylum Streptophyta; class Magnoliopsida; order Cornales; family Cornaceae; genus Cornus; species Cornus kousa. Next base: position 9,000 of record JAOTQH010237357.1, read on the forward strand.
ACAAACTTAAGACATTTTTTGAGACATGGCTAGCTACAAGCCCTTCAAGGTCATCAAGGCTCTAGTCAGTGTGGTCTTGGTCTTCTCATTGGGCCATATTACATTAGTTAGGGCCATCCCTGGTTTCAACTGCTGAGGCCCAAATGCGCATTAGTATTCATGCATATACCTTAACCTATGAGGCACGAAATTTGAGTATGACATGCTAGGGATACAACAATATAAAAAATCACAAAAAATTAAGGTACAAATGTAATATAGATACGTTAAAAGATAATAATATATGTAATCGAGAATGAAATCGCTATTTTTGAACTTAGAGCTAAATGTTTGTTATTTTTGTTTTCATAAATTTATATTATGTTTTTAATTAACCCATAATATATTTTAAATAATATTATATATATTTTTAAAATAATTATTACAAAACTACTACGTTGTGTCTAACAAAAAAAACACAACATATTTAAATTTTACCATACATCAAGTCTATCATACACGTGTCTAGGCATATTCATGTATCCAACACGTATATATTCTACGTGTCTAGGCCATATCCACGTATCAAACATGTATTTGAGTATTGATCTGTGTCTGAGCCATATAGCCCATACCCACATATCCGACGTGTACTTGAGTATTTGATGCAACACAACTTCTTAGGTGAAGTATTCCTGACAAACATAATGAACTCTCCTCATGCTGGCCCATCTTATATATAATGGCAGGTAGTTATTAATTTCTCTTCCCTAAAAGATGTCATACTTTTTTTTTTTTTTTTATGAATGTCATGTTTTTTTTTTTTTTTTGCAAAATGAATGTCATGTTTTAGAATTCCTCATACTATTTTTTTTAATATTCCTAATTTAGGTTTGTCTTAAATTTTTAAAAACAATTTAAAACTACATGTGAACCCCTTAAAAAGCTGGCAACATAACATAACAAATAGTTTTAAGCCAAGTGGTGCCAACATTTAAGAAGTCTATGTGAATGAAATGGCCAATAATAAAATGTATTATAAATTAGTTCCTTAAAAAGTTATGTTTTCCAAAAGTGACAACCTTTGTGGGGGCAGAGGAGGTATTTGTACTTAGAATTCTAACTTTAAAATCGAATCTATTAATAAAGGGCTCTAACCAAAGGTGTCTTGTGGCCCAGTAGTATCTCATTTATCTTTTAAAGTAGATAGTGAGAGTTTAAATCTTTAAAGGAGCAAAGTGAATGTGTGAATTTCTTGCTAATGACAAAAAAAATAATAATAATAATAATAATAAATAATAATAATAATAATAAAATAAAGAGGCTGATTGAACTGTATATAAATAAATTTATGGGATGAGATAGTATTATGAAAAAGATTTCATACCAATTATATACAATGGAAAGATTCAATTTAATTAGTCCGTCCTTCAATTCAAATTATAATTGAGCACATTATTCTCTTTGATAAATAATTATACAAAAATTAATTTTTCTAAGCGATTCCAATTAAAAATGTTAAACAAAGACTTTTTGTCCATTATATATGCTTGCAGTCAGCCCAAGAGTTTCATCATTCATGGTTGCAGTCATCTTTCAAGAGCTGTAGCAGTTCATGTTTGCAGATCTTTAAAGACCTGTAGTAGTACATGACAATTCAGTACGACCGACAAAAAATTAAAGCAATTCTTTCTTGCAGATTTGTCTGTCCTCCTCTCACAGATGTTCAGTATTCATTTTTCACCTACCATTCATAAATAGTGGAATCCAATTTCTTAATGTTTCATATAATTAAATGGAAGGACAGTTGACATAAATAAGAAATGAATAGTTCTGAAATATTGAAGGCTACTTACCATGAATGAGGAAAGAGAAATCGCAATCGACAAAAAGTCTTGATTAATTGTTTAGAGGCACACCCCCAAAGGCAGTCCCAAAATAGTTGATGAAAGAGAAATCATTATTGACATACTGCATTTGATAAGATAAGTAAAATTTTGCAATTACCTGGTTCATGTCCAGTGAAAAATTTTGACCTTTTTTAGCAAGAGTTGAACACTATCACGGAGAGGAGATCGAGATTATAGCACGATGCTAGACGTGAAGTTGAAGTTGGAACACGTAGTTTGCCTGGACAAGAGGGTAGAGCTGAACCCAAGCCTCGATTTTTCCAGATCAAACTGTAGAAGGTTGTCCTCTATTTGGTGCCCTCCGATCACAATAGACGTCCTCGGGTTCAACCCTCCATCAACAAATCCAAGGCACAACACATTCTCACTCACTCCAACCATCGAGTTTGCACCGCTGATCGTCCACACCACGCTATCACTCTGCAAAACCAGATGAATGTATGGCACAGACGGCCCAACTCGAGTCCTAACAACATTCTTGGAGCTAAAACACACTTTAAACGGTGCTACAGATGCTACTCTAGTCATGTTTCTAGCGGCAGCCTCGCTGATAAATGTCTTGGTGAATGCTTCGAATATCGAAGTCTCTATGACCGTGTATGGATCAATGGTGCTGATCTTCGTTCCTCCGTAGCCTTCTTCATCAATCAACAGCAATGACTTGTTTAACGGCACCGCTTTGTTGCCTATCTTGATGGACTTTACCTCTATAAAATACTCGACCGAGGGCTCGCCCAAGAAGTAGGTCAAGGCCGTGCTTACCGAGTTGATTAAGAGTGGTGTGTATGTGAGCGACCGAGAAGCGTCAATGTTAGGAACCAACCTGTATGGACCATCACCGAAGAACATAACACCGTTAGATGTTGAAGAAGAGGAAGTTAAACAAATGGCGAATTTTCTGCTGAAGCTAAAGGCCGAAGCAAACTGAGAGGGGAGACCGATTTTGGAACGCCCGAGTCCTGTCATCCCCTTGACACCATTAGCTAGGCCTTTTAGGAGGAAGCTCGGTGCACAAGAGAAAATGAATCTGGACACTGTGACGGTGGGACCGGGATTGAGGCCGTTGGTTGATTGGACGGACACGATGTCTTGGCCCACCTCAGAGTCGGTGGAGGTGCGAGTAACGTTGTTTCCTGGAGAAAGAATGCATGTGTTGTTGCTGCATCCTGGCCTGGGTGGACCAGGTGAGTGGCATTCACCGCACACTTTGGACTCAGCCAAGTAGCATTGGGCAGAGCGGCACCTAGCCGGTCGGTATGAGGAGGAGACATAGTTGGTTTCACAGTCTACCCAAGAGAATCTGCCTCCGAGATCGATGACAAGGTTTACTGGGACGAGGGGGGTTCGTTGACTGATCTTGGTGATATATTGGAGGGTAGAAGTGTCTTTGGAGACTGGAAGAACAAGGGCTTTTGGTTGGAAAGAGGGCTGTGCGTAAGAAATACAAGTACTGAATAGGAGAGAGGAGAAAAAGAGGAGTTCAATAGAGGAAGCCATATACTGTAGAGAGGAATTTTTGGAAGCTTAGCTACCTTATTATATCTAGGTACCACCTATATATATATATATATATATAACAAATATACATATGTATGTGGGTGTGTTTTGCATTCACATGCTAACTTGCTCAATGGCAGTAGGGTTTAAAACTGCTAATTAATGCTTAAAAGAAATGAACTAAAGGGATTCTGACTTTATATTGTGAATGTAACAATCATGCCATGCATCTGAATGGAATACATTATTTTTTGAGTAAAGTGCATTAAACCCCCCTGAACTATTGATCATTTGCAAGAAACCCCCCTGAACTACAAACAACTCCCCTGAACTATGATTTTGTTACAATTTACCCCCTTGAACTATTGGTCACTACAAACAACTCCCCTGAACTATGATTTTGTTGCAATTTACCCCCTTGAACTATTGGTCATTTGCAAGAAACCTCCCTGAACTACAAAAAACCCCATTGAATTATGATTTTGTTGCAATTTACCCCCCTGACATCAGCTTCCGGCATCGAAAATTTTGAAAGACCAGTTTACCCTTATAACACAATGCGTCGTTTTAACTTATACACTTCTTACATTTTTCTTTTCTGCCAAAAGATGTTTTTCACCCAACACAACCCAAGACAGAGAGCTAGAGCGAGAGAGAGAAGAGACCAAAGAAACCTGAGGTCAGCGGGATGGCTCGGTCTCGG
>JAOTQH010237366.1:0-13088 GCA_025631255.1 Cornus kousa
ACTTTATATTGATTGGAGGAACACTAATAAAAAAAATCTTTCTCCTCTATCATGTGAAATTTATCACCCTGATTGTATTTTTTTTCCTTCCCTGTTTTTTATTATTTATTTATTATTATTATTATTATTTTATGTTTTTAGGTTTTGAAATTGTTGGAAGGGATATTTACTGTCAAAATAAGCCCTCACTCATGTCTTCTTTTTGGGGATAAGGGGGTCAAGGATGATGGTGGAGCTAATTGATGAAGGGCTTTTAGAGGTAGTTTGACAAAAGACATCATGTCAAGTTTATTTTATTTTTCTTAGCTGAATCTAGTTTTTTTTTTGTTTTTTTGTTTTTTTTGGCTGCTGTAATTTACACAGCAAGAGTTGTTCATATTCTTTCACTGAGACATTAAAAATAGTAAACAATTTCTTCTTCGCAATCAATATATTAGCTCGACACAAGAATTTCATTTCTTGACTTTATGGATGTAGTAGGTTGATGGAATATATGAATTTATCAAAGGTTTGATTTGATTTAATTTAGACTGCTAATTTATAGGGAGAAAGAAGTTATCCCTTTAATTTTGGTAGGGTTCAAGCCAAAATTTGAAGTGTAGTGTAAGAAAAAACTATAATAAATGGAGAAAAGGAATTTTCTTTCATTTTGGTAGGATTCAAACCAAAATATAGTTCTTTAAGACTTAGGATTGGTTGTGAGTTTATTTTTTAGCATCTATTGAGTTATATTACACTCTTCTGGTAAATAATATCTATTTAGTGCTACTCTTTTGTTCATGTTTATTGCTACCATCTATTTAGTGCTACTCTTTTGTTCATGTTTATTGCTGCCAAGTGATATTCGTGCTGTTTTGTTTTTTTTATTTTTTTATTTTTTTTATTTTTTTTTATTTTTTTTTTTTACCAATTAAATTTAGGTTTGTTACATGGTTTGCAAACATAAATTAGATTGTGGGCTGGACTTAATTATGTTTTTATAATTTGGGAAGGGTATATTTCAATTCATCTAAATCATGATTATAGTGTTCTTTAGTTGGTAATTTAATATATTATGTGTCTTTTCAATGATTCTTATATTGTTGAACATTGTTGCTGGGTGAAGAATAATTTTGGATATAGTAGTTTCGGGGAAAATTTATTAACATTATTGGCTTAGGTTCAATTATGAATGGTGGTGTGTGCTATTAAATTTGGTCATCACTTTTATCTCAATTCTAAGAGTTAATTATGTTTTATCTGAATTGCAGGATGAAATGGTATAAAAGTCTTCACAAATGCTTTAAATTCTTATGGCTCCGATCCAAAGAAAAAAGATGTGGAGATAATGCATTCATTATCCAGCTAAGACTTGGAGGAACATATTCTCATGGGTTTCGACATGGCTTTATGGTTGCAAGTTCCTCAAGTCATCCTCTTTCATCTTATGAAGAGGCTATTGTTCATCTTATGAAGATGCCCTGCTAGAAAGAGGGCAGAAATTGTTCAGCAAAATAATTTTCAAATGGAGGGCAATCTGAATGACCAATATGATTGTATTCTCTTGATTCAAGACACTTGAGCATTAAGGATTTTTTTTTTTTTGTTTTTTTGCTAAATATTTCATTAACACTGTATGCTAATCTTGACTAATAGTTTATTTGAGGTTTTATTATGTGCTGAATTTTTGGCTAGTAGTATGTGTTGTATATATTTAATTTGATAATGGTTTATTGAAGTTTGTATACATTCTTGTAGTAGAAAGAAAAAATAAAAAACATACAAATCTAGCAGAGCTAAAAATAATAATAATAATTGTAATTAAAGTATTAGGGACAGTTCTAGCTGTCACAAAAGTAATAATAAATAAAATATTAGGGACTCTTTAGTGACAGTATATATTGTCCCTAATAATTTTTAGTGACGTTCTATATAAGATAGTAGGTATCGTCCTTAAAGCCCTATTTTTTGGTGACAGTCATTTTTTACCGTCACTAAAGATCATTTAAGATGTCGTAATTAGTGACGGACTCATTTAACCTTTAGTGACGATTTTCTAGCTTTTAGTGATAGTTTGGACTGTCACTAAAGCCCCATTTTCTTATAGTGATTGACTTTGGTTTTGAGATCTCAGGTATAAGATAGTCGCATTGTGTGTTTTGACGAGGTAAGAATTGAATTGACTGATTTTAGGGAGTTGTCTACACGGTATGGGTGCTATGAAGATATCAGAGATCTTATGAGCTGGTTGATGATTGTAGTACTTGGTGTCATATTGCTTTTAGTTTGTTATAGGTTGTGTGATTGAAGTATGATCGGATTTTAAAACTGGTGTGTGATTGTATAGTTGCTGAGGTTACGTAGAGCGATAGATTGATTAGCGAGTAGATCTCTTGATTTTTTTGTGAACTGTGTGAGACTGTGTTTGAGGTTTGAACCTGAGGACAGGAACGACGTCTATGTTGAGATCTGATCGAGGATGAGAATGGCCTGGCCAAGCATTACTCCTGAATCAATCCTTTTTTAGCATGATGTCGGGTCAAAGGTCAATGATTGTTCCGAGTTGTCACGAATGGTGAGAGTATGGTACTAGACGTAGTGTTGGTATGGTGGTGTGGATTTAGGAAATTGTCTCGAGTGAGGAAGTGTGTTACGTGAGACCAAGTGGCTAATCCGTTTAATTATTAAAGATCTCATTTTGAGGATTTGTGTCCTGGGTACAAAATAGTGCGTTTTACTAATTTGGCGACTATGTTATGCAGTCGTTGGGAGATTCATTACTTAATCATCTTAAAGTTATTAAATGTAATGATTGTTGCATAGTGCAATTAATAGTTGTTGCTGTAATTATGCGATGGTGTAGTTATGCGGTAGATAACGAGTGTTTGGTCCGACAGGGATGTGCATATTTGAGTTTGAGCTTGATTGTGTTATGGACGGGGTTTCTTGTCTGGGGTTTTGTGTGTCCTTTATAGGATAAGTTGAGATCAGATGTTGTCATGTTCAGGGGTCTTGTGACTGTTCTTCTTTCGGGCTCTGAAGTCTTGCGTAGTAATGTAAGGTGGACCGACGTCCATTTTGAGTCGGGTATTGCGTAGGGCATACCAGTTTGTCTTGTGTTATTATGTTATGAGTGATGAGTACCCTCATAGGGTGGTGAACATTAGTTTTTAGTGGTGATGGTGTGTGATTGCCTATTAGCATCTAGTGTCAAAGGTAATAAGGTACGTTGTTGAACTCTTAGTCATGTGGTTTGGTAAGGTGTTTCTCAGGAAAGTGTGTGGCTATGGGCCTCTTTCTTTAAGGATGGTAAATTTCATGGACGAAATCTTTTAAGGAGGGTAGATTGTAATATTTCTGATTTTTTGTCATTTTTTATTTTCTGAAATTTTTAGATTTTTTTTTAGGGTATTTTCGTATTTTCTCTTTTTGGGAGCCGGACACCGTGGGGTGTGCGGGGTGTGTCAGCGTATTGATTAGGACATTTTCTCAAGTCCAGAACTCTTGGAAATATATTGGCTGCCATTTTGGCATTTTATTTTTTCATTTTTCGAGCCAGAGGTCCCAGGTGGGACCACTATCGGAGTCGTTAAGTATGGGAATTTTATTTTGGGTTCATTTCATATCATGCGTTATTATTTTGTGCTTATTTACCTGGTGATATGTTTAATTGTGGATATAATTTAATTAGTGTGTGTGTGTGTGTGTGTGTGTGTATAGGTGTTAAACTAAAAGTTATTTTTTTATTAATCATGCGGGACCCATGGTTGACTACACCTTTTATATGAATCACATATACACACATAAGCATTTGTTTTCTCCTCTCAGTTCTGCCGAACCCATGTTCTCTCTCTAAAATCTCGTTCTCTCACTAGATCTTAACTTTTCAAGCTTTGATATCATCAAATTTCACATAGATTTCAACTTTGCCATTAAGGGAAAAGTTGACAAGCTTGACGAGTGGTACGTTTTGATCAGAACCAATCTTCATTTGGACACCCTTGGATTTTGTGATTGGGCTGATTTTGTGTTAGCTTTGGGTTTCTTGCTCTTCATTGTGAGGTAGGGGTCTCTAAGCCTCATCTTCTTTGGTCTTTGCTGAATTAGCCCCTCTTAATTTCATTATAGCATGTAATAATTGTAAATTTGATTTATAGTCTTTAAGGTTTGTTTTGTGAAGCATGATGATTTTGTTTTGTGTGATATTATGAGTTGAATTACCTACTTCAATGAAATTATGTGAGACTACATGATTAGTGGAAATTGCTATGTGAATTATTTGCCTAAAATAACATGCTTGTGATGTGAACTCTAAGAATAAGTGCTATATTAATTATTACCATTAATCATACAAGTACGTTTAAAGTTTGATGCATGAATTTTTATATTAGGGACGTTGATATGTTGTATGATGGTATAGTCATGGCATAAAATGCATGAATTGTACATGCATTTCATTGGGAAAGAAAAAGGAAAAAATGTTTTAAAAATAAATGAAATTGTTTTGAGAAATGATTTTGAAAAAGCTAGGTTTCCAAAAACCCGGTCACGTAGGAGTTGCCTATGGGTCCATGGTGTTAATGTGACCTAGAAGGAACTAGGGAAACTTTCCTAGCGTGGTTGAGTTAACTGGACCCCAAATGATGCCCTGGAGTTGCCTTGTGATCAGGGACAGTTAGTCAATCCTTCTCTCATGCCGCCATGAAGCTGCTATGGGACAGGTTGCATTAACGGTTTGACAAAAAAAAGAAAAGAAATGATGACAGAAAATATTTTTAAAATGGGGAGCGACACTACATCCCCATAGCACGGCATATTTCATTTATGACTTGGATTATTAATGTTGATATTGTGGTTTTGTTTTTTTTTTTTCGGGAAGTGGCATGATCCCAGTTTTTTTATTCCTATTCTTTGTTTGGATTCACGGGGTCATAAGCGGTTTATCTTAGGCGCCTCCTACTACCTTTATGCTCACCCCTTCATATCAATATTTTTCAGGTCACGAAAAGGATGTGGCGGATGACAATCTACCACAGGCATGAAGGGATTAGGAGTGTATTTTGCAATCATTTTGTAAACTTGAGCTCATTTTTGTATAGCACCATGATAGGAATGTATTAAGTTTGTTTAGCATGGGTTTGTATTATAATCTTGAGCTTGACTCCATTTTGTTGTAAATTGAACTAGTTATAAGGATTATGTATAATCCTTTTGTAAATGAAGAAAATGGTGTTGTCTTGTATCATATTATTGATGTTCATAACCATGGAATGAAGAATGTATTATTTACATTGTGTCTTGGGATAGGTTAAGTAAATTTTGAAGGTTCAAAAGAAGCCATTGCATTTTTATGCTTTTAAGCAGGTTGTCGTAGGACTCATTTTTAGTAGAGGTCATGCTGAATTTTTTTTTATTTTTTTATTTTTTTAATTGGTATCATTTTAGGGTCATTACATAGCTTGACTCAACTTCCAATTGGCAAAAGCTTAATTATAATTTTATAGATGAGAAACATTAGTAAAACTCTTAATTAGTCAACTCTAAAATATTAAACAAGTAATTAACTTATAGTAGTAGCAGTAGTACTCAACGCACTATCTTAAGTTCCTCATTAGATATTATGAACTTCTGACTTCTTACAATGGTTTCGATCCATACCCACTAGCCAAGATCGAGTACCGCATGATCATTTGTTCTATACATGTGAATGATTCTGGCTGTCCCTGTGAAAGTGATGCAACAAGAAAAAAAATGGGAATTAGGTTCCCAGTGATCCCAACTCTATCGAGTAAGCTGTCACCAGATCAACAAAAACAATGGGAATTAGAATTAGGTTGACAATCCACCTAAACACAACATAGCTTATGATGCCTTAGATGCTTACTTGTATTCACTTTAGTTCTCTATGTTTAATTCTATTGTCTGAGCATCTAATAACAGCAAGATTGTAAGTGTGATCTGATTCGAATAATTAATTGCGTAGTTCACACTTTTTACTATGACACGAAATGGATTGGAATATTGTATTAAGTTGAAGCGTATGAATAACCTCAAAGGAAAATGAAAACCCTTTCATGATAGATGATGTAACATATATATATTATCCCAAATATGGTGATTTGATTAGATGGTACCTAGATTTTCAACAGTTTTGACATATTTCATATCATCTTAATCATGGTTATAAAGTCAGTAATTAATTACAACATGCCCCTTATATATGATCATGTATATTATAGATATTTGATGGTCATCGTTATATATATATATATATATATAGACAAAACATCATGACTGGACGATCAGCTTTCAGAAAATGATTCTTGTGTTATCTAGAGAAAATTTTCGAGAGAGAGAGGTCCCACTTGGTGAATGCGTGGTGCACATATAGTGGAGTCCCTACACTTGATACCATTACGTGTAGATATAAAGTTTGTTCGTGAAAAATCCTATATATACTAAGTGCAGGATTGCTACTTATTACTTGCATTACAGTAGAGAGAGAGAGAGTAGAGAGAGAGAGGAACATTATATCATCATCATGTCGAAGGAGTCCTCTTCACAGCTTTTTAATAGAGCAAAGCCATTATTGGGTGTGGTTTTTTTGCAGTTTGGACTAGCTGGTATGATTATAATTGCTAAATTTGCTCTAAACCGAGGCATGAATCATTACACATTTGCCGTCTACCGGCACACCGTGGCCTTTGTTGTCGTTGCTCCTTTTGCTATGTTCTTCGAAAGGTACATTCAATATATATATATATATATATATATTGAGAGCGAGTCTTAGTATGTGCAATAGTAAAATTGCCTCATTGTAACATAGATGTCACAACTCCGCAGGTGGACGATAGCATAAACCGTTTGCATTGGGTTCGCCCTTTATACACATATAATATGAAGATGTGGAAGTACGTAATTAATTAATGACAGTTAATTGTTATTTAAAATGCGCGCATGCAGGAAAGTGAGGCCAACGATGACCTTGTCCATCTTTCTCAAGATAATGTTGCTCAGCTTATTGGAGTAATATATCTATCTTTCTCCTCCTAAAAGCATATCTTATTATATTACGCAATATTTAAGATATAGATACTATATATTTCTCTGTCTAATTGAATCTCCTTACAGGCCTGTTATTGACCAGAACTTGTACTATGCTGGGATGAAGTATACAACAGCCACTTTTGCAGCAGCCATGTGTAACATCATTCCTGCTATAGCATTTCTAATGGCTTGGACACTAAGGTGTGTGTGTGTGTGTGTGTGTGTGTGTGTGTGTGTATATAAGGAGATTTATGTATGGATCACACAATTATGCATGCATGCATGCATGTGCTCAATTAATTACAAGATACACACTGATATGCTTAACAAATTATGGTGTATGGATATATATATATATATATATATAGCCTTGAGAGGGTGAATCTTAGGAGATTTCATAGCCAGGCTAAGGTGGTGGGGACATTGGTGACGGTCGGCGGAGCAATGATTATGACACTAATTAAAGGACCTATAATTAGATTACCATGGACCAAAGAGACAAGCTATGTTCAATCCGCAGATGCTGCAAATGAACAAAATCATATTAAGGGTTCTCTCATGATCACAGCTTCTATGCTCGGCTGGGGTAGTTTCTACATCCTGCAAGTAAGTGCTTTCCTCCACTTGCATATATTCTCAATTTCTCATATATATATATATATATATATATATAGGCCCACACAAACAAATACAGGCTAAAACACATACATGCACATGCACATCGTCGCGCTTGGATGCAATTTTGAGAGCCATTTCGAAGAAGGAGTTGGTTGGGGCAATTTGTCAAACACCTGGTGTGTAAGACAAAAAGGCAAAGAGCAAAGGGATGATTAGAGTGGTGAAAACCTTAACACCGTCATGACATTTGACTCTTAAGTATGTGAGAAGTATAGACTCTTTTATTAATTAGTAATTACTTTGAACGAAAAAGATTCAAAATGAGAAAAAATGAACAACGGAAGAAACAGCGTCGAAAACCGAGTCCCGAGTAGAGAGATATGCACCAAACTTGTTTATTAATTCAGGGAGAGTTCTTATAAATTGTTTTTATTAAACTTTCACTTGTAATTTTGATTGATTATCTCTAATATTTCATTTAAAATCAACTTGATATACATATACATATATATATATATATATTTCATTCCATAATAATCATTAATTATATAATTATGCTTGAAATTAACTTGTGATATGTTTCTAAATTACGCTCAGACCCCCGGAGTTTCGGATCGGTCAACACATTTTTTTAAAAAAAATTCGATGAATAGTTCCAAGTACTAAAATCTCAAGATTTAAAGAAAATAGCATTTTTGAGGCAGCAGACTTGAGCTCATACTCAAGCTTGAGGTTCTAAAAAGTTTTAAAACTAAGAAACTGAGTACTCCGTCTCCTATTACATAAAGGGCAAGCAAGAAGGGAAATTTGACTCCAAGCAAGTCAAATGAGGTCTAAATAACCTAAAATAATCATTTTATAACATTCCAAGAGGTTCTAAGAACTTTGGACGAGAAAATGGAAAAGAGAATTCAATAAGGATGTTTCATATCCAGTTTTTGATTCTTTTGATTCTCTCTTGATCTTTGTATACAATGATCACCTCTATTTATAGGCCAAAATTGAAAAATAATTTGAAATGCTTAAGGACCCTTTGTGAACTCTTTCTAAACTCAATCTCTAGTTAAATCGTCGGCTCGCGTGGAGGCTTGTTTTTACATTCTTAGAGCCTTCTTTGGCAAGTGATTTTTGGAAGTGCACTTTTGAGTACACAAATTCTTGAGAAATTTTGCAGAGGGAGGGATTTGCTTAATAGCATCCAAGAGGTCGTCGTCTTTACCTTCGTCCCAAAAGAGCTAGCCCAATACACGAGGGTTCGATCACAACAGGTCACCACCCAAAAATGCTGTCAAAGCATATACATGCACGTACATAGGTACCATAATTTCCTATGCTTTTTTATTTATTTATTTTTTATACTACTTTGTAGCATTAAGATTGAGTTAGTAATTTTTACCCTAGGGTGAAACTAATATGGCAGGACAATACATCATTTTTCTTTTCTTTTCTTTTCTTTTTTTAATTTCTTTCGTTTTTAGACTTCAAGAAAATGTGCACATACTCAGAATACAGTATTGTCCTTCTTGTGATATGCATGAGCATCACTTTCTGTGTCACTATTGTCATCCACGCCCTTCACCTAAATTCTTTGCACTTAATTTGCCACATAAATCTAATGATTTCTTATATAACAAAATAATTATTATTATTATTATTAACACGTTATATATATATATATATATATATATGGTTTTGTAGGCAATTACATTGAAGTCATACCCAGCTGAACTCTCTCTCTCCTCTTTGATATGCATGATGGGTGCTGTGGAAGGTGCCATACTGACTCTTATTGTTGAAAAGGGCAACACTGCAATTTGGTCCATACACTGGGATACTAAACTCTTATCTGCACTTTATGGTGTAAGACATTCTTAATATTCTAATACCTCCTTTGAATTTACACCTATATATATAAATATATATATACACACAGACATACATATATATACACCTTCCAAATTAAGATTTATGTTCTCATTTATTCTAACAAATAATGATTTTTGGCTGCAGGGAATAATCTCTTCTGGCGTTAGTTATTACATCTCAGGAGTAATAATGAGGCAAAAGGGGCCTGTTTTTGTCACTTCTTTCAACCCTCTAAGCATGGTTATTGTTGCCATTTTTGGCTCTCTCTTTTTATCTGAGATATTGAACTTAGGAAGGTATAAACTAATCTCTATCCAACATAGTGACAAATACACACACACACATATATATATATGGAAAATAGTGCACGTAAATCTATAATTCTGCTAATTATTCGAGAATTTAATTAATCCAAATGGGTAACTCTAATAGCTGAATATTACAGGGTTATTGGAGCCGTTGTCATTGTTACGGGCCTATATCTATTCGTATGGGGTAAAAGCAAGGATGATCAACCATCATCGAAGATGATTAATGAACAGGTACTTCCAATTGAACAACCGCCTATGAAGAATGGTGATATAGAGATTTCAAATCATGAGGCAGTTAATGTTTCCAAAGTAATACCTAAAGATGAAGCCGTTTGAAGAAATTTCTCACAAGTTCCATCAACCTGACTGAATCTCCATTAGTGTCATCTTCGTTTGCTCTGATGACCCATGCAGTAGTAATGCAGAGCTATATTTTGTGGTGGAAACACAGTCCACATATTGCTCTTGTGTCTTCTTGATGTGGATTTCCATTACCTAAGTCGTGTGTATATAGAGAGAATATATATATATATATATATATAACCCCATCAACATTTAAGAGCAAAATGTTTGTGTCGGGCTATGGCTGAACCACAAGATAAATTTCCTGTATTTTTAATACAAGGAATGTTATAAGTGCCTTCTTGAGTGCATTATTTATCCATTAAATTCGCATATAAATGGCTAATTATTTAATATTTAAGTCATTTCTGGTATAAAATAATATCTATGCAGATTCTTTAATTTTTCCCTATAAATAGTGGCATAGAGATGGTATCTCTAGATGACCCTTGTTCATAGAAAGGGAAGCATATAGCAGTATAATACAGTATATTATTAGGAAGTACACATATATATATATGTGTGTGTGTGTATAACAGTATAATACAGTATATTATTGGGAAGTACACATATATATATGTATATATATATATATATATATTATATTTTGATTCCTGGAGTCCAGGAACAGACTTATCTTGTGAGTTGTGACGTATTCATGTACAAAATTAAAACATGAGACTTTGCTCTGCCATTGCGCACCAATTCGACCATTTATTATTATTATTATTATTATTATTAGTTTTACTTGTAATAATCAAAATAAATAACAGAAAGAACCTCAGCCACACAAGTCAGTATTGGCTGTTGAATTAAATCAGCTACTGACATTTTATAGATGAAAAGGAAAAAAAATATATATAAAACTTACATAATTGATGTATTAAAAATATATATATATATATATATACACACACACATACATATATATACATAAAACTTACATAATTGATGTGTGTGTGTATATATATATATATATAACTTACATAATTGATGTATTAGGAACATTGAATTAGTTAATGCATGGAGAGGCAAGGTGCACTTAAGGGGTGTCTCTTAAATCAGCTACTGACAGTGCTATACTACAAACAAATGAAAACATATATGATTGCAACCACTGAGTTCAATGTAATATGTGTCTCTTCCTAATCTTTTTTCGGGTACGGTAAAAAAAAAAAAATTTAGTTAAGGATAAGCTTCTATTAATAAATAAAATATACATGGACCCAAAAGGGAATGAAACATAACAATACAACCCAACACTACAAATCAAAACAAGGCCACCCCTATTAAGGGGTGCATGAGATATCTTTAATAAGGTTAAGGTTAGGGATGGATGGTTATGGGAAAAGAACATAAACCTGATTCGGGTCCGGGGCAGTTTCATATTATCCCGCTCCGCCCGGAGTATATTATTATTAAGATGTCAATTAGAAAGAGAGAATATATTCCTCATAGAAACCCTAATTCTCACAAACAGAATTTCTCAATCAGCCACTCCCTCACAATTCCAGTACTCACAAACAGGATTCTTCTTCTTTAATTTTCTAACGTTCTGCGGAGGCAAGATCCATCTTCACATTCAGTTCTTATTTTTTCTTTAATTTTCTACCGAACGGCGGCCATGATCGATCTTCACAACCAGAGCTGGTACGTTCACCTCCTTGTAATATATATATAAATATATATATATATATATAGAAGAATACAAGATATTGCTTGTATATAACTGGTTTTATAAAGGAAATTGTAGGATCGGGGACGAGAATGGTAGGTGTTAGAGGTTCTTGTACGTCCCACATCAGATCATGAGGATGAGTTGGCAACTTTACGTAATAGCTTAAATTTTTAAGAAAGGTTAGCATTGGCCAATTACAATAGGCTTTTTGATAAAGAGGGCCCACTATGTCCTTCCTAAATGGAATTGTTCCAACTTCAAAATGAATAAGAAAGCTAACTGAGACAAAACCAGGAAAAAAAAGGGAGAGAAAAGGTAAATTAGGTAATAAAATCAAAGTTGACAATGGTCTAATCTTTTGACCTAGGAACAAAAACCCATGGTGAGTGGGTCATCACAAGTTCCTCCATACATACAAAGCCTGCGTCACCAACCATTCAAATTCAAGATATGAATTCAGTTGCAAAATTTCGGGCATACTTGATTTGTAATTTTAAAAATAGTTCTCAATAATCCAGATAACGAAAACAGTTTTAATAATTCAGAGAATAGAAAACCAGTTATCTAAAACCAGACATTTTTATAACTAAGTTTTTAGAAAACTAAATTAAGCATAATTTTTTTAACAATTTTCTTTTTTCTCTTTTTTGAAAATAAAAAACTGTTCTTAGAATTACAAACCAAGTAGACCCGAATCATTTCTTAGGGGAAGCAACCAGTAAATAGATTTCCTTTGTTTTCAATCTCAATAGTCAATACCAATCGAGGAATTATTCCAATTTCAAATAACCAACTTCAGCCAAATGATCCAAAGACTTTCATGCCGGTCCAAAGCGACTACTGTCTTAATATTCCAATAAAGCTCACTCTCATACAATCCCCAAAATCGGACACTTATTTTATCGTAATATCACATATGATATTTTTGATTTCCCTAATGGGACATGTACAATGACCTAACTCATAACTGCTTTGATCCAAAATTTAGCATTTCATGCACATCCAAAATTAATAGATATTACTTCTAACACACAATAAATAAAACTTTGGTCCAAATCCTGAATAAAATTAACATCTTAGCAAATGTTTAAAAGTGTATAATAAACATTCCTCTTCCAAACTATCTGAAATTTCAAACTGAATCCATAATTTTACTATAATGATATAAGGCAGCGACGCGAATTTCAAGTATTAATTAACCAACCTTGCAGGTTTAAAAAGGGCAAAATTCTGTTATTCAGTTGGCT
>JAOTQH010237376.1:0-13086 GCA_025631255.1 Cornus kousa
CCCCCCCCCAAAGGAATTGTTTGCACCTAGCAGGAAATGATCCAAAGGAAATCTTACATTACGTGATAAATATTGTCAATTTGTTTGAAACATTTCAATATAATTAACTGAAACTTGTTGAACGGTGACAGTTTTATGTTTTGTGTATATCACTTGAAAGGAAAAGAGAATATAATAGTGTACAAGTGATCAGAAACTATGCCACAAAGTCGATGTGTCAAATTGGTGAAAGTGCTTTTATGGAAACTAAAAGGTAGGGGTGGGTTATATGTTCGCTTTTATAAAGTGAAGGAAAGAAATAGGAACTATGTATCCCACACTATCAATGCATTGTCATTTTATCTGAATTTGTTGTGGTAGAAATAAGAACAATTTAGAAATATTTTTACCATTCCTTACGGGACATCTTCCTTGGAATTCAGGTTGATCTTTTGGGGGATGAAGTGGATGTACTTTTAAGCCTCCTCGAAAAGATATATATAGCTCTTGATCACTATTCACCAATTTTGCAGCATTATCCTGGAGTAAGTCTTCCCTCTTACTTTAATATTACTTTAAAATTGTCGTGCATATGGTTCATTTCTTGGTCTTACAGTTTTAAAATTTGAAATCAGCCTTCTCTAAGGGTTGGAATGGTCCTGCACTGTTGGGCTTTGTTTACTTGTAGATCAGCGGCATCACAGTTCTCTGATATATATATATATGTATGTAACTTATCAATATATATATATATATATATATATGTATGTACATGTTTGCTCTGTTTTTACCATAGAAGTATTCCAATTGTTTGTACGTCCTTATGCTGAACGTGCTCTCTACTCTGTGCAGTCCCTGTCATATCCCTTTGGATGTCTTCATCTTTGGTTTTATACCATAGGTCCATCATTAAATATCCCTAAGGTGGGAAGTTAGACATCTTTGGATGTCACATGACTTAAACTCAATTCTATTTTTCTGCATAAAGGACTCTACTTTGCTTTTGATAAAATTTGGTATCAGTGTATATTTTTTGTTCTTGTAGAAGTTTTATCTCATTTAACATTTAAAAAGTAGTGCCGTTTTTTTTTTCTTAACCAATATTTTTGATAGCTAGTGGATAATGATGTGCTATCCAAATGCTATAATATACACATGGAAAAACCTGATTTGACTCTAGACATCAATCACAGCGTAGTTCCATTTTATTGAAATAAATAGTTACACGCTCTCTATTAGTTAAGGTTTTGAAGGAGTTGGTTATTGACATGAAAGCGAAGGCAAAAGTCTGGAGTTCAAACTATAGCACCCCCTTTTTACAACATAATTCTGCTTACACACGAGGGTATTGAAATAAATAGTGTACACCCTCTCTTTTAGTTTTGAACTTCTAGAATAGTTATTTGTTACTATATTTATGCAATTTAATGTAATCTTGTGTCCTATCTTAGTTGCTTGATTGTGGACAGTTTCTATTTATTTATCCAATTTCTTCTTTTGTTTGTTCTAGATTATTGAGATCCTGAAGCTGGTTAGAAGAGAATTAAGTGGAGAATCCACCAAGCCAGTTTGATGATCTTTTGAGAAGGTAATGTTTTGTATATGGTAAATTTTGAAGGTAATATAGCAGATTTTATTTTCGTCTTACTACCAACAGGCCAATACTTGCATATTTGACTTGTCAAGGAAGATTGTGGGCTAACATACTGTCTCTCTATCATACGAAGGAGAACCCCTCAAAATTGGTTGTTTTAAGGTCTTTTGTGTTTGTACTACGCAAATTAAACCTTTATTTATTTATGTATCAGTTTATTGTTATTGTGATTCAGACCTAGCTTAGGAATCACAGATTCCCACGGGGGCATATAAAAAGGTTCATTGGGATTTATCCTACCATCCATCTTAAAATACACCTCTAGCATGGGGAGATTAATAATAACAGATGGCATGGCACGAGGACACACATGTTTGATTTTTTAGTCTTACACATCTTTGTCTCATCCTTGTCAATATAGATTTTTCACTCATCTTTAATTCTTCTTTTTATGTTGGACAGATACAAGGTTCATAACCTTTTCTTTTTGGCGCCCATTTGCTATATTTCTTGCCTTTGGGGATGATTTTGTTGATTTGCTGCCGATTGACCTTGTGCTGAATGACTTATTGTTTTTGTTGAAACCACTACAAGTTCCTACACCAGTTGAGCTAGAAGAGAGAGATTCCTTGAGATGATGATGATCCCCGCAGAAGGAAACTGAAATGACCCTTGGTTTTTGGATTGGGATAGGCCGATAGGGTTGGAGGTGAAAAACTAAACATCTTTTTGACAAACTTGGCAGGTAGGCCAGGAGAGTTGGCTTGCTGCATATAGAAGTATAGAGATACACAATATTATAGTGTTTTTCTTCTTTATGGGTATCTTATATAGTTATATGTAGGATTGAATGTAGATTGGGTTCAGTAGAAGTAAATGAAAGAAAGTTAATTTACGGATTATTTTCATTTTTCTTATTACTCATTAGTGATTTAGCGTGCCTTTTTTGCTTCCAAGATAGAGCTGAAATATAGATCGAAAATGTTCTGGGTGAAGACCACATTACATGTAATTATTCTATTACTCATGCATTGACAGCATTTAGTTTTCAATTTTCAATTGCCATTCCAGTTTGTAAATTCCAAGATCTGGGAAATTTTCCTCGAGTGAACTAGCAATCACTCTGTAGAAAATGTCATCATATTTTGTTCTCAAGTTTCATCGACTTTGTACTTGCGACTGCTGTGCCAATGATCAAATGTCGCAGATAAATCAGTTTTAGCAACAAGTAATTCAACCAGCATGGCATTGCATTGCTCAGCATTTCTCCAGAATGAATGATCCCTGGTTCATAAGATCTTCAAGTCCTTACCCATCTGTGGAATCATTATTGATACATTACGAGACAGATAATGTTTATGTGATGATAAGCTGGTTCGAAGATCGGCATCAATCAGGCATACAAAAATTTCAGATTAAGAAAAGGGCAAAAAATAAATAAATAAAAAATAAAAAAATCTGATAAATAGAGGCGTTCTGATGTATTTTCATGATCATTATTTGATGCTTCTGTCTACATCTTTTAAACATGGGGTATGAAGGGGATTTAATTGTGACCAATTGATTGGTGTTCTGGCTTCATCACAACTGTGAGCCTGTCAAAATAGGAGTAAGACCAAAACGATGAATTCTGAGATTTTCGGACAAAATGACAGGATACCAAGTATATGACAGCTTGAATATTGAACTTCACAGTCGAACATTTTGGCCCTGCATGGTCATCTATGACAGTTCCCTTCTGTTTCTTTGGTCAAATAATTCCAAGCCAGTAAAGCTGCCCCAACTGCAGGCTCCACCTGATGATCAAAAGTAGACACAAAGCCTAAAATTTATCCATATCACAAGAATTTAAATAAGAATGATGTGGTTTATAATAGGTTCTCTAGGTTGGCGCTCTCCAACTAAAAGGGCCTCGGATAATATAAAAAGTTTTTTTATTTTTTATTTTTTGTTTTTTTAATACCAAGAAAGTTATAGAATTCTGGTAAACATCACAAAGATGGTGAAAAGATTGTGAAGCAGGTGATAGTTACAGTGTCGAGAACTAAAATCTCAGGCACACCAAGAACAATTCAGACATCTGGGTATTACCAGTACATAGCTGTTAGAATGATCATGCACGACAATCAAAAACTAATATGCTTTGTGATTGATCATGGATGTTATATTAGTGTTTCGTTATTATTGAGAGAATGCTTACTAATTTAAAAAATGGTGACTAGTGAAGGAACTATAAAATAAAATGAGATGATGATAGTTTGACATATTTTATCCTTTATGCGGTAAATTTAACTAAAGTCGAGGGCTCGACTTCGACAACAGTAGAGAATTTATTTACAGGTGGATAATCTTCAGACAGTATATGATTGACGGTGGTCAACATCCTGACTGGATTATCACTGAAAGTAACTTGACAAAAAAAAAAATGGTGCAAACAGGAATTTAGAAAAAAACACAGTTGCTGGAGCATATAAGATGGCAAGAAATCCATATTTGCAACGGGCTAAAAAAACTGAGAATTATAATCACTTCTCACTGGTATTTTAAGAAAAAGAAAAGGAAAAATCAGTACAAGAGGCTAACCTTCGGTCTAATTGAACAGGCCCCAGGGTAGATCTTCTGGATGCAGTCAGCTACTTCTTTCCCTATATCCCATTTGCTGTTAGCTTCGAGAACACCACCGACCATCACAATTGGAAAAGAACCATTCCCATCTACAAATTGAGATTAATATGCAAATTGAAGCTGTTAAATACTTGCATCTCATGAAAAATGTCAGACGAGATTTGATGATCTGCAATGTGGCTCTTATTAATTATCAGTGGTATACCATATAATTCTTAGAGGTGGAAATAATAGCTACAGCAACATTTTAATTTCTTTGAGAGTTAGAAGTAGTTGCCCCAAAATCTTGAGCAATTAAAGGAACGGTCCAGCAATATTTACCAAGATCTTATGCCATCCATCAATGGATAGTGTAAACAAACTCATGGAGAAGGTAACAAATGAAGATGAATTGATTTGAACCCAAGACCTCTCGAAAACAAAGCTTCAGAACCATGTTAGAGAACTTGCTCCAAAAGCTTAAATTATTAAGACCTGAGACCAACTATTTATATCACGCTTTTAAGCTGAGGTTACCTAACTTAAACTTCATGCATGATTTGAGTTATCAAAAACCCAAAAAATCATTTTCCATCAATATAAATTTTTATTTCATTTATATTAGGAAAACAACATAATAGATTTATAGGGTCACACCTTTCCCACCCAAGCAAAGTCTCTGAACAACGGCTTTTACGCTTAGAGCCAATTCTTGGACTGCATCATTTAAGATGTTATTTGCAATTTGATCCCCAGCTTCAGCACAAGAAACGACTATTGGAACAAGTGCTGCAATTCGCGCCCAGGATGAATCTGCATAGGTCCACCTAAATCCCAATAGGAAAGAAAAGTGAAACCAATTTGAAATGCAGTGCCTTTAGTAAACACATTCCATGATATTCATTCAGACGTTTCAAAACTATATATATTTCTCAGACAACATAACAAAATTGTTTCCAACTAAAATGAGTCAATGTCTTTGGCTTACATTAAAATATCCATAAATTCAGTTTTTCTTAGGATGATCTTATAGATTCAAGCTTAGATTTTAATCTATCCTATCTGCCAACAATCTCCTCAAAGCCACTGTAACATTTTGGGTCATGGTCCGGATTTCAAAAAGATGGAATTACAGGATGCCCATTGTTCAGTAGTAAGTAAAGTGAATTCAAACGAGGCGTAAAATCTACACACATAGAAGGTTGACATGAATGGGTTGAGCATATACAAGATTGCTAGAAGAACAAGTGAGTCGTTAGTAAAATGAATTTAAATGAGAGGGAAAATCTCCCCATATGGAAGGTTTACGTGAATAGGGAGAGCATATTCAGAGGTTGATAGAACAACAAGCTTACGGGCCAAAAAGCGGAGGGGGTGGGGGATTGTTTAAGGGATTTCATGAAACAAGAGAATAAATTATTGATGCTTACAATTATGCTCGAACAATAATGCAAGAAGCATCACCGAGTGTGATTAGAAAGATGTGCATATCCAAAGAATATAATGCAAATTAATGTCTCAAATATTAATGGTTTATTAATAGTACATGAGATCACGAATGCAAAAATCAGTTTCAGGGAAGTTTTAGTTGCAGAAAGCACCAACAGTTTAACGTCTCAATAAATAATAAATCACTATTTTGGAGGTCATAACCCCACACATTGATACTGTATGCTGTCAAAGATGCATGTGACATTACAGAGCAAATGTCAAGAAGAGTTCCAGCAAAATACTATTTTAAGTTAATCTAGAAAATCAAGTACACATTCCACAGAGGAAGGTAATAGGGATCGAGGAAAATCTCCCCTTCAGCAATCCCACATGGGCAAAAGTCGAAACAAAAAAACGTCCCTCTACCAGTTCCTCTCTGAAAAGCTTACTAAAAATATTCTCTAAAATATTCTTGCCTGATTTCTCTTCTAATCTTCCCCGACTATGCAATCACAAAGAAATGGGTTCTTTTGGTCTATCTAGAATTTTTTTATCAGTATGATTATCGGCTTTTAAAAAGTTGAAATTTGAAATTAAAATTAGAAAAAGGTGGGCATGTTAACGGAACACAAATTGCTGCTTCCACAGCAACTGTAAGGCTTAAAGCATTAAAAGACAGTTGTGACTTGCGTAGCTTGTGCCCTTTAAAGTCGTAGGTTCCACCAAAGAATCTTCCCGTCCTCTACGATCCTTTATACAAGCACACCGGTTTAGGCTCTGTATTGTAGGTCCACTGCCCACCATCACTGGCAAGGTCACAGCCACATTCTCTCTGTAAACCGATTTCTTGTCTCTCATTACAGTTCATGGTCGTGTATCTCATCCTACATACAATTCTCTCGCACAATACAACACCGTGGCTCCAACTATGCCCCAGATCGTCTCTATATAAGCCTTAGTTTTTTCTCTCAGAAACTTCATACCCTCAAATCCCTAATCCATCATTTTCTTCTTGCTGGTTATAGCTTAATTACCCTATAAAATTATAAAATTAATATGTCTTTAATCTTTCCAAACAGATAACTCGATCTGACTTAACCTCAATCTAGATTTGTTTTCCTGGGTCTGTACATCCTTGCTATTATGTTTCTAGGTTAAGACTGGACTTGATAGTCAAATAATGTCGAAATCATGTGAAAGACTACCAAATCCCAAAATTTTACAGAAACAACAGATCTTTCAGCAATAATCATAAATTTCAAATGAGAGATACCCAATTAATTCATCTGGAGAAGAAAGCTCAAGTGTGTGTAAAATACTGTCTGTAAGCATTGTTTCTGGACCACGGCCATCATGAGCCCTCATTACTGATGTCAAAGCCTGTGCAGCAATTCCATAGCCACTGCAAGTGAAAAGATATCCATCAATCAAATTGAATTGCGAACATACCAAAATTCAATCTTAGATCATAAGCACGCCTGCAATCATTTTAGAATAAAAGCTACGCGTTCCTTATTTTTAGTCAAATGAAGAAAAACTTGAATTGGCAAAGTCTCCATACCAGGTATTTCCAGTTGGTTATAACCTATAGCAATCATTCTTTTCCATACAATTCTATCAAGAACTATATTCTTTCAAAATAAGATCTAAAATGTGTGTTTATAAGTCTTACATATTACCTAGCATGACCTTCGTTTATAAGTCTTACGTATTACCAAGCACAACCTTCCTTTTTCCTTGACACTTGGAGTGGCTGTTTGATAAACGACACAGGCGCAACTAATGGAATCTTTCTAATATAATTTTTTATTTTATTTATTTTTATTTATTTATTTATTGGCATTTATTTTCAAATATAGGCACTTGGTATTGCAATGTTTCCAACAATTCACAAGAAGCAAAACAGTTCGTAGTCACACAATGCAAGTGGTTGTCTCAAGTAGCTAATATTTCCACTTTAAATTCAACATGGTAAGAGTAATTACTTAGTGGGGTACTAGACACTTTAGCTGCATTTAGCATGGATGGAAAATATGGTAAGTAAAAAGAAAAGTGAAGTGTATGGGAGAAAGCTTATACCATGCCACCCGATATGTACCTTTTCATTTTCTATTATATTTGCTTTAAACTTACCATTTAAGTGTTTATACTTCTTTTTACGATGTTATACAAAGTAATGTTCACCTTCTGGGTTTTATAATGTCGAACTCATCTATATTGTGTACGTAAAAACTTAAATTTCAAATTTTCTTAATAATTCTAGCAATTACTGGCCAAATCCTTATTTCAGTCTCTTTCCCATTCTCTTTTAAAATGTAATCAGCAATACAATCAACTATCTCCTCATATGCACCTTCTTCAATTCTTATTAATGCTCCTCTATCTTAGCAAATTTGTTATGCTACTCAAATCAATCTACAAGTGTCTAAGCATACTTTTGTTCTTTTTACCACTGAATGACGTAAACCATCTTCTCGTTCATTTCTTTTGCGAAATTCTAAAGCTTTGTTTAAGTAGAATACAGAACTCCCAAGTGCAACTCCTTTGCTTTATAAGCTGCAAACTGTCTAAAAAATTAAAAATCAACGATCGTGACAGCGGCTTCATCAACAGTAAAACATTCAGCTACCGTGACTTCCTTCTGGCACCAACAAAAGAGAAAAAAGAACTACCGTTTCTAAGATGACAATCATTGACAATCATCTGTCATGCCCTTCTGAGCAGTTCAGTGTTTCTTTAATTTATTCCTAGGACACATTCACAAAATTTTTAAAATCTCAGTAAATGGATGGCAATTCATATTTTTATGCAGAAAGGGTTATCGATAGGTAACCATTAAATAAAAAATAAAAAATTACTAGAAAGCATCTAAAAGCTAGTTGGATATGACATTAATTTTTTATCAGCAAAAAGGATAATTATATTATTTGTGTTCATTTGACAACAATTTCTACTACAGAACTTATTGATCTCATTTAAACCTTCATGCACCTGACAGCAAGCTAGATTTGCAATGCAATACTTTTTCTTTTTCTTTTTTTTCTTTTTTTTTTTTTTCTTTCCTAGTTGGTACTCACACACTTGTTTTTTCTAATACTTGAACCTCTGACCTCCCTTTGGGAGGTAAGAGGCTGATATCGCTAGGCCACTGGCCCGTTTGGTGTACATTTCTAATGTTATCCTAAACATAATTTTATTAGCAGTCTAATATATCTTAATATCTCTCCGCTGACATCAGCTACATGGTCAACATTATTTGTCCCTTACGGTTTTACTACAACTCACTCCTAACAATAGGAAGCTATCATAAGTATAACTTTCCATCTTCTTATACAAGTAGTTATTCTCAGATCATTTAACTTAAGCTAATAATTGATAAAATCACCAAATCTTTACTTTTGAAAATAAAAAAGGTTAAACAAAATGAAGCTAACACATCTTCCATGTACATAAAACATGATGAGAACATATCCAGAATTACCTGCCCCAATCACCTAAGACAGGTCCTGCACCAGCAGCGCGGGCTTCTTTTCCTTCCTCAGTGAATCCATAAGAAATGCTCCCTGTACCAGCAATCAAAACGCAACCATGAAGTTTTCCCATGGTCCCACTTGCCAGAGCTGCTACAGCATCATTCTGAACATATAGCTTGACATGGCTTGGGAATATTTCCCTGAGGAAATCATCAAATTCAATTAACAGCTGATTGTGGAGCACTAACGTACTAAATATGCAACTAGACAAAAAAAAAATGCTTCTCCAGTATATGTTGTAATTTTCAATAGAAAGTAAATACAATTTTCATATAACTCCAACAAACAACAATATATCTGGTTTCAGGAGCAACAAAAATGCCTAACATTCGTCACTGACACTCATTATATAATATGGTTATGAATCGAGCAGCACAAGAAATGGTGATATCGAGGGGAAAATTAACATCACCAGGTCTAGAGGAACTTGCATAAGCCATCCATACTTAACAAAATCATTTTTCTTATCCTCTTTTTGCTTCGTCTGCAAAATGCCTATGTCCAAAATTTTAATGGAGTAATAATTTAAAATTCCAAGAATCAAGGCAGTATAAAATTGTTCCCATACATTCATTTATTCAAATTTTCTTTTCGAGAGCAAGAAAGCAAGACTCCTTTTGTTCGTTATTTTTCTATAGGCATCATCTTTCTTTGAATTGGCTGTCAGCAATTCTCTCTCTCTCTCTCTCTCTCTCACACACACACACACACACACAAATGCACGCACGCGTGTATGTTGTTCTATAAAATATATTTGTCAAAAGATTAAAAACTTATTGAACTTTATTTTTTCTATAAGGAATTGTCTGACACATCGAAATTTCTTTTCAAAAAAGAAAATGAACTTGAACATAATAATTTCAACAATTCCCTCAGCATACTGGAAGTCCTTTCATATTATCTATATATACACATCATTGTTTTTCACTGGTCATCAGTAATCCCAACTCTAACACCCATGCACATGCCAACATTTTGAGTGGTTGAATAGTCCGCAGTCCTCAGTATTGTACAACTCCCCTAGTTTCTTAACCAGACACCTAACTTTCACCATTTTTATTTCTCACTCCAAAAACTTGTGCATGGCAAGGCAATAAAGCAGTCTCATTGTTAAAAAGCCTTCCTCTTTTTCAATGACCATAACTTTTTCACTCTAGAAAAATTTGTAAAATTTGCATATATATAGATGATGACAAAGATGCCTTGTATGGCTCTAAAGAACATGTTTAAGATAACTTCTGCAGCCACCAGTTTTTGAAATCACTTTATCCAAATAATGCTAAATGTTAGGTTGTATCCTGTCCACCCCTTCCCGCATCTTGGATTAACAGGAACCATACTGAGTAACAACTCTTTATTTATTTATTGATTTATATATATATATATATATATATATATATATATTCTGGAGGGGAGAGGAGGTGTGTGTGTGTGTAAATTAAGATTTATTTGTTCATATAGCCTACATAATCCCATTTTATAACTTAGATTCACCAACATGATAATTCTTTTAAAGAATGTACTTATGGTTTAATTTACACAATAGAAGACATCTATGATGGTGGTTGTGTGGCTTTTGTTAGAAAGCCTATAGGAGAAACACATGAATTCTCAATTACTATAGGTTTACATCAAAGGCTAGCATTAAGACCATACTGTTTTGCCTTGGCTATGGATGAGTTGACAAGACACACCCAAGATGAGATTCCATGGTGTCTGTTATTTGCTGATTATCATTTTTGTCAATGAGACTAGAGAAGGAGCTAATGCCAACTTGGAGGTTTGGAGAGAAGATTTGGAACTAAAAGGGTTTCCGAGAAGTAAAAATAAAACTGGATTTATGGAGTGTAACTTTAGTAAATTTAGAAATAGAAATGACGACGTAGTGAGGATTGAGAATCAAGAGGTACAAAAAAATGAACATTTTTGTTATTTAGGCTCCATTATTCATAATGAAGGAAAAACTACAGAGGACATTAATCATAGAATCAAGGTAGGATGGGTTAAATGGAAGTGGGCATCTAGTATATTGTGTGATGGCCCTGATGGGCCCCAATACAATTGAAAGGGAAGTTCTATCGAATAACTGTTAGACCAACCATACTTTATCGCACAAAATGTTGCACATCTAGGAAACAACATACGCATAAAGTGACTGTGGCACAAATGCAAATGTTGAGATGGATGTGCGGTAAGACTAAAAAGAATCATTTCGGGAGATGGTTGGAGTAGCACAAATTGGAGTTAAAATGAGAAAAAAATTGGTTACGATGGTTTGGACAAGTGCAAAGAAGAGCTTGGGAAGAGGAAGACAAAAGTTAACGTGGGTAGAGTTAGTAAGGAAGGAGATAGTAGCATGTGGATTTACTGAGGCTATCGCCTTAGATAGAGCGGAATGAAAAAGTAGGATTCATTTAGCCGATCTCAAGTAGTTGAGAAAAAGACTTTCTTCTTCTTCGGTTTTCTAACTCAAGATTCTTCATTCTTTTTTCTGTAAATGATTCATTAACTTCAACAGTGAGATAAAGCCTTTTCACTGGTAAGTGCGATTAATTCCCCTCTAAGAAGTATAGAAACAAGACTAAAACTTTAAGGAGAACAAATCACTTAGTAGGCAAGTAAATCAAAATACATCTAAAAATTCTGACAAGAATAACTAAAATAAGATTCTCCTGATACCACACCTTAGCCAATTTAATATCCTTTCCTGATCCTTTGGATGGTTAACACCAGATACACCTAAACAAACAGCCTGGACAGCAGATCGCTTTGAACCTGATTTTAGAAGGGCTTCTGCCATTACTTGTTCCAATGTATCCCTGGCTGCAGTTTCTGAAATTATGTAGCACAAAGATGCAATTTTGAGTTTACACTTTTCTGCTTCTGTGATATTTCTGATATTAACATTTTAGAAATATCTGGAATAATCAACATTATAACATGGAAGTCAACTTCTCTAGCAATTCAATGATATTAAAATATATTCATCGTCAAAGAAATACGAAATATTTTCTACACCCTTGAAACCCATAATGTTCACTATTATTATTTATATGTGTACACGGCAATTAATTTACAAAATAACACTGAATTATCAAAATTCCATCTTACTCGAAAACCCAATAAGCAACCTTATTATCTCCACATTTGGAGAGCTGTTTCTTGACTTGAAACAGTGATTAACCTTACCGTTCCTCAAAAACCAATAATGCTGAGAAAATCAGACTAGACAACAACTAATTGCAGTCAACAAACGCATTTTTGAGAATACGCAATAGTTCCAAACCAATTATCTATATGTGAATGTATGTATTGGGTTTAAAATTAGGGAATCGGTTTGTTTGTTGATCATTGATGGTTTACACAAAACAAAGTCATCACTTTTCACTTAAAATGCGTATATATTTGTACACATATAATGGGGATTAGATTGTACCACCGACGCTGTTGTGGTTGGAGCAACCGGCGATGGCACGAGCAAGAATTGGGAGGGAATCGGGGAGGTGGTGGTGGTCCGAAAATGGAAGGAGTGGCATACAGACGCAGACGGTGGAGGTGGTGCCACCATCCAAACCCAAGATCACGT
Source organism: Cornus kousa (assembly GCA_025631255.1). Lineage (NCBI taxonomy): Eukaryota > Viridiplantae > Streptophyta > Magnoliopsida > Cornales > Cornaceae > Cornus > Cornus kousa. The sequence goes on from JAOTQH010237376.1 coordinate 12,728, forward strand.
CAGAATTAGACCCACCAACATCTCCGTTCTCGAATCCCCATAACTCTCCATCCTTGTTCTTCTTCATCATCGTCAAATCAATACATAACAATACATACACATATATACATAAATATATATGTATGTACAAAGGATGAGAGGGAGCTAAAAGGGAGAGATTTTGTGGGTCAAAAAGAGGGACACAAGGGAAGAGGGGAGAGGACGAGACTGCATAGACTTTGGATTTTTGGTTTGAATTTTACGAGGTTTCGTTGGGAATTTTGTTTTGGGGTAAACACAGATTGCGTCGTTTTTTACCCCTCACCATCCCAATTATATTTACATTCCAAACAAGGAAAATTGTATTTGTTGCAAGAGAG
>JAOTQH010237386.1:0-13082 GCA_025631255.1 Cornus kousa
ATAAATAAATAAAAAAGAAGAAGAAGAAAAAGATCGTAACAAAAAGATATATTTTTGACCTACTTGTGATATTTCTGATTTTCTGAAACAATGTCCACGTGCTGGCGAATTGCATGATTAGCTTTCAATTCTGAAGAACCTATAACCACCTGTGCAAAGTCCGAGAAAATAACCAATAAGAAAACACGTATTCACAGCATTTATGATGGAATCCAAGGAAGTAATAACAAACAAAAGCACAGTATTCTGAAAAAAAGTAAAGTATTTCAGGAGAAAACCCTCTCAAAGAAAGAGGACTAGCAGCATGTCATGACTGACAACTGCATGAAAATGAAGAGGATAATGTGCCCTCCTCACGAGAGCAGTTCACCATATATTACTGAGATGCGTAAGGGAATAGTACCTTGTATGGGTTGTAAAGGAATTGCCTTGCAAGTTGTTCAACCTCCTTGGGCCACGTAGCACTCCAATAAAGCGTTTGACGATCTGGACGAATCTGCATCAAACAAACAATCAAACAACGAGAAGCCATCCCGGAGTAAGCAGAACTGCATAGATGATACATACATATATATTTATATATATATAGAGAGAGAGAGAGGGAGGGATGAGCCCCCATTTGTTAATGTGGAAATTGTTTCTGGAGTATGCTCCTGTCTATGACCAACTCAAGCTAAGCATCACAGATGATGTGGCCATCTTATTAGTAGAAGATGTAATTAATCATATACTTCTGAAAATTCATTACAAGCACAGTGATAGAAAACTCATTGTCAAAAGCCATAAACTATACCCAAACTCTTGATCAAGCACAAGTAAACCAATTTGTTGTGTACATTTCAATAGCACCAAATCATCCACAAATAATCTGGATAGTGTGGTAAATTAAAAAACAAGTTTCAGGATTAGCAATGACAGGTTGAAGAAGAGAACAAATAAATAATAATAATGATCAACGCCAGTGCCGAATGGGAAGATAGGATCATATAGCCGACCCCGTTGTTGTTGTAATGATCAACACCAGTGCCGGGACAAGGTTAAACAAAGTTAGAATGTCGAAGGGACATGAGCAGGATGGAGATATTGTCAACAACATCAAGCAAAATAAATAAGTAAATTGCTCAACTGACGGTCTTTTAAAATTCCAATGCAAATTTCTTTATAAAGTAAAATATCATCATACAAATTAAGAATACTTTATGCCAGAAATTCTGGTTAAAAGCATAATGTGGAACCAAAAACTCTATATGCATGAGCAACAAATATGCTCATTAGAGGAAGCATTCCATCACGACCTTCCCAGGCTTTCTCTAAAATTCTAAAAGCAAACCAACAAATAAGATTGAAAACAAACTCTCAATAGCTTTTAAGCGACTCGTGCGTATGACCTCTTATCTGCTGAAAGTATAAAATCACATCCCTAAACCCTAGTTGCATGAGAACGGTGATTTGAAGAAACAGAAGTGGTAGTTTGGGTTTTTGTTGTTGTCGTTGGTTCTGTCTGGCATTAACAACTCACTCCCTATTCCCCATAAGTATTTAATTACCTTAAACATGAAAAACAATTTATAAAGTAATTTGTGTGTCGGTAAATAGCCCGAATCAATGCAGATTTGATCCATATGTCCTTGGCTTAAAATAAAGTCAAAATATGAGGCATTAGAAGTGCCAGTAAAATCTTAGAATTAATATTTACCTAGAAATGTAGGTAACAAGTAATAACTTATAGAGTCAAACCTTACCGAGCCGAAATCATAGTCGATCAAGCTCGGTCATCTAATACAAGCTCAATTTCAAGATTGAAATCAGCCTGAGTGGTTTAGCAACAGAGTATGATGAAGCTTTTGGCAAGCAAAACTCAAGTAACTTATATCTGTTTTCAGTCCTATAAACAGAGAGTAGAAGAACATCCCACAGGTAATTACTCATGTTGCTTCCTGACATTCTGAAGGCCAGTATCTGTCCCGCCAATGCAGGTGTTAGGACGGGTGGAAGGACCACATGCCCACCCTTTGCCATTATTCAGACTTTAAACCCTGAGCTCGTACCACTTTTATTATTATAAAATACATGTTCGCATTGCCACTTGTTTACACTTTATTTTCACTATAAAAAAATGCAATAGCAAAAACAAATCATCATCTTACAATGAATCATACAAGAACGAGAATAGGAACACATATTTCAATACTTGAAATGGTGTTTGAAATGCATACATGTAAATGCATCCACATCCCATAATGGAAGAAATCAAATTTCTGCTTAAATCATTAGGTTAAGTTTAGTTTCAAACAAAAATTAAAAATTGCTAACCAAACTTAGTTAAATGACATCGAAATGATTGGTCTAATAACAGGCCATTGGGCCAATTGTGTAAGCACTGTTTATCACAAGTTAAGTTGTGGAAGCATAGGTCATAATTCTTCCTATCATTTAGGATTTCATAAATCACCAACATTTCACCATATGCATTTTTTTGGGATTTTAAAATAATATCTGGGTTCATTTCCAAATTTGCAAAAGAAAGCCAAAAATAAAAGGAAAATACATTTGTTTAAGTATGATATGCTTCCCAATGATCAAGATAATATATATATTTATATGTATTCAAGATATACTCCACATGTCGAGTCATATAATTACAAACCTGAGAAACAATTTTTCGAATTTGAGGGTCAAAGCCCATATCTAGCATCCGATCCGCCTCATCGAGCACAAGATATGTAACCCTTCGCAAGTTTGTATGATGAGATTCCATCATATCAATCAACCTTCCCGGAGTAGCAATAACAATTTCAACACCTAAGCCGAAAAAAGGTGATGATGACGACGATGATCATCATGATGATAGTTTGTAATTAAAATAATAATAACAATAATGATAAAAAAGGGGAAGAGCATTAGGATATACCCGATCCATGAACATCACGATACAGTAGTAAAGTCATCTTGAACTTAGTCAGCACCTACCTTTCTGAAGATCACGGACTTGAGGTCCCTTTGGAACCCCACCATATATGCAGGTATTCTTAATCTTTGATGATGCACCAAATTTTGCAGCTTCTTGTTGTATCTGAACAGCAAGTTCACGTGTTGGAGCTAAAACTAACACAATAGGACCATCTCCAGGAGCTGAGAAAAAACAGAGAAGACATTGCAACATATGCCCACCATTGAATCAAAAGAATTACAAAAAAAAAAAAAAGAAAAAAGAAGAAAAGGACAGGAAAAATGAGGGTGTATGCAAACCATAACAATAACTGAAAATAAACTAGGGTTACCTAAAATTGGCTGAGCATTAACATGGACAATTGCAGGCAATAGGTAGGCTAGTGTCTTCCCTGACCCCGTTTCAGCAATACCAATGAGATCGCGGCCTTTTAAAGCCATTGGCCACCCTTGAGCTTGAATAGGTGTAGGTTCAGAGAAGCCAGCCTTTTCAATTTCTTGCAGAACATAATCTGGAATCAAAAAGGAACAGTCTACTAATTAAACTAGAAATGAATAAAAATACATCCTATATACAAAATAACAAGAGTGACAAGGAGATAATACAATAATACAACCAAAATATAAATAATGCTCCTACCAGAAATTAAAAACTGAAGTAAGGATTATAAATTTAGTCTAGTAAATAAACTAGTACAACTACCAGAAATCAAACAATGAAGTAAGGATTATAAATTTATGTCTAGTAAAGAAACTAGTACAACTGCACTCCCATCGTCAAGTAGACACAATGATAGCAGGAAATATAAGAACAGCCACCTGGTTACTAGAACACTATAAGACAGTGGCCATGACATAATATCACAAAGCACACAAAACATCATCCTGCAATAGTGAGACTAAAACTGGGTAATGGCATTATTTTAAGGTCCAAAAGTGACAATAGGCAACACCAAGGGTGTAACCCTCCCACAAATCTATAAAACCTTTGGACTTAAGTAAAGCAGCATTCAATTTCAAGTATTTGGTGACTAACTAGCACTAGACTACCAAAGTCTCCAGTTAGTTGTAGAGTTTCATGCTGTTAGTTATATTAATAATACCAAAGCCTCCATGTAGTAGAGTTTCATGCTGTCCATCTATTTAGCTCCTCGAGAAATTATATCTAATCTATTGGATTAATGGGGAATCAAGCAAAGGATGGTTGCTTACCAATGAATTTAAGCGTATTTCATATCTGTCCAATGGAATGTGTTGCCTAGCCATTTGCAAACACGGCATAACTATCACGTCCAGCCCCGCACATGTAGATATTGTCCGTTTTGCACTCTCTCCTCTCAGTCCTCACAGTTTTGAAAATGCATCTACAAGGTCAAGGGGTGTCCACACATATAAATGTCAATTCCTAAAATGCATGCTCACAAGCCTCATCCAAATTGAATTTGACTCCCCTACGATTGAGTCCAGTCATAGTTGCCGCTAGTCGTGAAAAAATCTCCACAAACTGGCGGTAGTAACCTTCTACCCCAAAAAACTACGGATCTCAAACACATTCTTCGGTTGTTCCCAATTCATCACAACTTCAATCTTGGAATGATCCACAGAGACTCCATCTCCTAACACTACAAGTCCAAGGAATTTCACCTCTGGTAGCCAAAACTCACACTTCATATATCCAACATAAAGCCTATGCTCCCTCAAAGTCTGTAATAAATTCCTCAAGTGATCTGCATACTTCTCTTCCGATGATGAATACACTAGGACATCATCCACAAACACCACAACATATCTATCAAGGTAGGCTACACTGTTCATCAAGTTCATGAATGTTGTCGGTGCATTAGTTAAATCGAACGGCATCAATAAAAACTCATAATGCCCCATACCGTGTGCGAAATGCAGTCTTAAAAACATCCTCCTCCTTGATCACCAGCCTCAAGTATATCTTACAAAAACACTTCAATCCTTTAAGTTGGTCAAACAAATCATCAATCATTGGTAAATGATACTTGCTCTTGATGGTGACTCAGTTTAGTTTTCGGTAATCAATGCAAGGACTTAAGGATCCGTCCTTCTTCGTGAAGACTACCCGAGCTCCCCAAGGTGAAATACTATGGCGTATGAAACCCTTTATCTAACAGTTCTAGCAACTGCTTTTTTAGCTCCGTTAATTCTACCGGCGCCATACGATACAGTGCCGTAGAGATAGGCGTGGTACCCGATATGACATCTATATAGAACTCAACTTCGAGCTGTGGGGGACAACCAAGTTCTCTAGAAACACATCAATGAAATCTCGCACAAAGAGTGGCAACTCTCCACTTGTCACCCCTACTTCGTCTAGACTAGCTAAGAAGAAGGTAGGACTCCTCCAATCACCAAGATCATGCAAGGATGAAACATGGAAGTCGCCTCTTTCCCCCACGAAATAAAAACAATATCCCTCTAGTGTGCATAGTTTCACTCTCCTTCGATAGCAATCAATACTTCAATAGTAGCCCGAAAAGCTGACAACTAGTCTATCCCGAATATAATATCAAAGACCGTCGTGTCTAGGAGGATAAAATCATATACTAGTCAACGACCTGCAACCTCAACTCATAAGATCGACAGACCCTACCATAAGTAACCCTACCCCCAACTAGTGTATCAATACTCAAAACAGACTCCATAGGTTCCATCTCAAAACCCAAAGCGGATGCAAAGGCAAATGAAATGAATGAATGAGATGCACCTAAATCTACCGGTACTTTAGCCCATTAACTAAGGAATAAGAACATACCTTGAACGACTCACAGACCAACAACTCACAGACCTACTGGGGCCTCCGTAGGAGTAACTGCGTAGACACGACCCTGGGTCCCTGGCCTCCTCCCTGAGGTCGTAACTGACAGACTCGAAAAACTAGAAGTCGCCCCCTTCTTGGGTCCAGAACTCTGAACTGAGGGTGCAGGCTATGGCAACTGTGGTGGTCTGTGTAGGACACAACTACTTATCACACTACAAGTGGCATGTCCCCGAGGGTAATCCCTCCTCACATGACCCGGCTGGCCACATTGATAGCAAGTCCTCTAACCTCCAACTGATGTAAGGCGTATCTGTGGGCACTTTGACCGACAATGACCAGGCCGATGACACTGGTGGCATACTATTTGTCCCCGAGTTTCTCTTTGTTTTCTCAAATGGCCATATCGGTTTTAAGTTGCTAGTCTCTCTTTCAACCCAGAACGTTTACGATGCATCTTACATCACAAGGCCATGCAACCATGGGTACAAGTTAAAACGCAACCATTCCCCTCTCCCATACCAAACTTCTATCTAACTATATATCTTCCATTTAATGGTTTTCCTCCTTTAGAGTGACAATAATTAGTTGGGCTACCTCTTTATCTTTTCCTAATTGAATATAAGTATCCTAAGCTCATTGGTAGAACCAACGCCAAACCTTGTGGAGAGTATTGTGGTTGAAACTTGAAACTCTCTACCTCATTTTAGAGAAAAGGGGAAAAATATATAATAAGAATTGAGATGTTTGTGTGCATACTCTATTACCCAACACAACAAAGGAAAGCCCTTTCCAAACTACAATGAGATGCTTACTGAGGACATGGTTTCAACAGACTTTTTGAGCAAATATAATGTTAAAAGTTAGGTGTATCCCTAATCTTCACCTCCCAGTGCCAGAAGAACCAGCACTCAATAATGAACCCAAACTTTAACCCAGTGTCTAACTAAGTCAGCATATCAACGATGGTGCAACCAATCCAAAAATATGAAAATACATTAAAAAATATGAGAAATCTAATCATTAAATTGTTCGTAAATTTATCATTCTCATAACATGATTAAAGGGATTTTCTATAAGAAATCGTGCAAAGTACCTGGAAAGCCAACGTCACGGAAAGCCTTGACTGGCTTAGGCACATCCCGTCCTTCCACAGTGATTTCTCGCCGCCTTCTATACTCCTCAGCCTCACTCTCCGACATTGCCACAACAGACGGTGACTCGACATAAAAGTTCTTCTCAAAAGGAGTCAACCCATCCAAATCCAACTTCCGGGCTGGCTCCGTCCCCTCATAGTCCCTCCTGCTCGATGAGGAACGGGCACCGCCATAACTCGAACCGCCACCAAACCCCAAATCACTGAACAACACACATAAATTCACACGAAATGACAACAAAGTCAAAATTCATAAACCAGTGCTGCGCTTCTATTTTCACTGTTGCAATCATAAATAATTGAAGCCCTAAAACAATTCACACGTACGCAAACAAAATTATAATGTTTTCGTGAGCCAGTGTTAGAATTTTATTAGAACTAGATGAGCCAGAGTTAGGCTTACTTTCCGTTGTTGTAACGTTAAAAAACCAAACCCTACAAAAATTGCATACATAAAAAAGAAACACCTGTACATATGTATTTATATGGAGAGAGAGAGGGAGAGAGGCGATATAGGGTTACCTTCTCCGGTCACGGTACGAACCGGGGTCGCCGGAGCGGCTGTCATAGCGACTCATGATGTGTGTGTACCCTTCTGGGTGAGATTAGGATGGGTATAGATAGTGGTTTGAAAGGTTTTGCAGATGGGTTTTTGAGTTTGTGGATTCTCTCTCCCTACAGAGAAGAGTGGAGCAATCGAAATGGGGACGAAGCCCTCTGGAGACCCGTTTGTGATATGGATACTACCAACGCCTTTGTCAGAGTTGCTGGTTTACTTTCAACTCTACTGTGGTCCGTTTAAAATTAGGGTTTAGGATGTCTTTGATGAGTTTAGGAAATCCTTGTTTGGGATAGTGAAAGAAGGTGTTTGTTTCCAAATGATATTACGTTGAGGATATTAATTTATGTTATGTTCGTTTGGGGGGGAAAGGTTAAGGACGATGGATGAGAGAGGAAAGGATGGGAGTGTTTTGGCTTGTTTGGCTGAAGGGAAGAGAGGAAGCAAGAAGGATTCTAATAGCTCCTTAACTACTCATTTTTAATTCATCCAAAATTATGCCGAAGTAAGGAAGGAAAAAACCGCCATTAACTCGTAAATTTATATTACCTAGTACTACTTCTTAAAACTAGGAATAACAAAATACCCCACCCATCGGGTACTTACGCCACCTGCCCTATTAAAATGATTATGGGTAGTTAAATGATTTTGGACCGGAAAGAGTTAAGGATTGAAAACCTCATAGTTATGGGACGGGAATGGGAAAGGTCACCCCATTTATTACAATTTTATCTTTGTACATTATTTTCTATTCAATAATATTAAGTATATGTTAAGCAAATTCTAATTTGAGAGAAAAAATTATTACCATAGTTGAAAAATTGTTTCATTATTTACTTTGGTTAGATTCACAATACCTGTCATCGCCCTGCTCACCCTCCTCGACCCGATTGATTAGGGATGGCAATTTATCCTACGGGGACAGGTACCCGCCCCGCCCCTACCCCGGTTTTTGGGGATCGTTTAATTTATTTGGACGAGAATAGTTTTTATTAATGAAAACCTGTGCGGGTTTGGGGTGGCGACCTCCCATTTAGGTAGATAAATTACTAAATTACCCTTATTTTTATTAGTATATATTGTTAGCTTTAAAAACTCTAAATCACATTCACTCACTTTCTCACTCGTTCTAGAGAGCGACATAGTCCTACGAACTAAGAACGTCCATACTCTTGAATTTTATGTTAAATTATTAATTGCCCATATTTTATGAATTTTTTTCAATAGTTCTATAATTATATTTAAGGAAAAAAAAATTATAAAGTAAAAGAAATTTTAGAACCAAACGGGGTGGGGTGAGTGCCCGTGGGGGTATAAAAGTTAAACGGGCTGGAATGGGTGAAAAGGCCCCCGGTTAGGCTATTTTGGGCGGGGACAGAGCGGAGATTTCTAAATAGTTGCGGCGTCCGGGGAGAGTACATCCGCCCAAAACCGCCCCTGTTGCCATCCCTACATTTAATAAATGGTTTATGGCAAAAATGGAGATAGCTACGCTAAACGGGGATGGGTTTCCCCCGGCCAGCTCAAACCACCTCGCTATCCATTCCTAATTATAACCTTTATTTTATTTATAAAATGACATTTTATCCTTCATTAACTTTAACCCTACTACAATCTCTCACATAAACAAATATAATGTAGTAAGTTTTGCCAAAGTTGTCCAAGCAAATCCAAGACTTGCTTTGCCCTAGTTCAAAATGAGTCCTTTTAATTTCCTTTCTTGAAGCAGATTTTAATTAGTCATTTAACTTTATTTTATTTGTTTTGGTACTTAGACTTGCTTTCTTCATCCACATAAATAAATAAACTGGTCTCATTTTTTATGAACGAATTAAATTTAGTCTTAAATTTCATTACATTGTTTCCTGTGTTGTAATTGCAGACATGTTTAATAGAATTATTTGATTAATGAGGGTATATTAATAAAAAAATATAAAAATTTTAATTTTCTTCCTTCCAACCAAAAAACAGAAAAAATATTTCACACCAATCATTTGATTCATTTACACCATCCGTCCCATTCAATAAATAAAAAAATAAAAGAAAAGAAAAGCGAGGGAGATATTTTCCTTCGAAAGGTTACCTCATCATAAATAATGGTCCGCTAAAACTAAGAATCTGTGTTTGTTTATTGCTTTGCAACTATGTCAATTTTTTGACCTAGTCACCTATATGTACTTCGCATTATTAGCAACTTTATCAATATTTTGTTGTACAAGAGTAAGGATGACGAAGCAAATATTATTTTGTCCAAGAGTAATGATAAGGAAGCGAGGAAAAAAGATAAAAAAAAAAGAAAGAAAAAAGCAGCAGCTTATTGCACAAGTTCTATTATGTATATTCAATTGTTCGTGTTGGATTCACACCATTTGGTGTATTTTATATGCTATATGCTCTCACTCAGTACCATTCCCTTGTTCTGTATTATTTATTATTTATTTTTTAAAAGTTTAAGCAAACACACCACCCAATTAGGGCTTGAACACTCTACTTTTCCAAAGGAGGTTCCCTTATACCATCTAGGTTAGAGTCCAACGTTCTGTTCTGAATTCTCTCCAATGGTGCTTCTTGTTTTCTAATTTTTTTGTTTCTCTCATTTTGAGTTGGTGCCTGTGGTTCTTCTTTGATCCTGAGAGATGCCAGTTGTGTAAACATGTAATTGATTCTTTATTTTAAGTTCAGATTGTCTATCAAAAAATAAATATAAAAAACTGTCAAATTGTTCTGTAGCTTCTTTTTGGAAAATATTAACATGCAAGTCATAACCAAAAATTCACACAACTGCCAGAACCCAGACACAGGCACACAGCATACAGCATACCTAGTGAAGCTATAGCACTCTCGTGGGAATATCTCAAGCTAAATAGAGAGAACAACTTCAACTTGAATGAAGAAATGCTCAAATTGTAAGCAGAAGTGGAAAAAATATAGCAGAACGTGGTATACACTATTCATGTTTACATATGTGGGGATTGATTAGCTTCCACTGACAAGAACTAAAAGGAAAACAAGAAGTCACCGCCATCGCTCCACCAAAAGCAAACCATATAAGCACAGGCAGCCATAAAATTGCTGCAACGGTGCATGATTGCTTGTGTTAGATGCACACACTGCTACTTGTGATGCCGACGAGTTCAGTTAGCAAGAAAGACACTGTTGTCAGCCCGAGCATGATCTAGGTTTCCCATTTCTTTGCCTGAACACGCAAAATTGTAATCATTGATAAGCAGTGCCAAAACGGACTTTGAAATTAGCATTTGAGATTAGAAATTAACCAAAAAGAATCCTTCTTCTCCTGTGCTAGTAACTCTTCAAATGAAATTTCTGCAAACTTGGTATCTGTGTCTTCTTCCATCATCTCGCCAGATTTGGCTTTCGACTCCTCGCAAGCACCAATTTCAAGCATCTTCATATGAATATGAGAGGATTAGATATCATCCAGCATCTTTGTCAAACAAAAATTAAAGACTTGTTCTAAGGAGAAATGTTAACTCTTGTTAAGGTAACATAGACATCATTCATCTGGAGGGAAAAAAAAAACAAAATAAAGGATAATAAACAAAATAAGTGAGAAGATAAGAGACTAGTATTTTATTCTCCTTTTGCAATCTCCCACTAAAACATTGCTGATGCAACTACTACTACTATAATTTGCTTCTTATAACTGATAATTATATTACCTACAAACGTTGAAATTGATATTATCTGACCTTGTAACAACACATCACCCGACAAAGTGTAATGCAGTTACTTAAAAAGACTTTATAACAGGATTATTAAAGATGTGACTGTCATCCTTTTAATTCATGTTGCTCACTTTTTCAATTAAATCAGCTGCACCAATCTGACCCACAGTACTAGCATTGATATGTCACCATGTAGGAGTATTTCAGTAAAAGTGTCGTCAAGGAAATGAATGCAGTCAATTATTAGTCATTTGCAAGGTAATCATTAACCACCATCCCCCAAAACTGGTTATTGAGCCAAGAACATCCAAAGTAAGACCAACACAATCAATATTTAGAGCCTCCCATAAAATGTATTGAATAGGGTAGTTACAAATAAAGGTCGTTGTTACCTTCTTGTATGCTGGTGAGAGCTTAAGCTGTTGTTGGAGCCAGTTATATACAAATGCATCTTCTTCTAATCTCTTTTGTTCTAATTCTAGCTTGTATATCTGCATATACCAAAAAAATTAATTTTCACCTGGTGGCCAATAGAATAAAAAATATTGTCCAACAGGAGGAAGTTCAATAAACTAGTTCTGTCACAAACCTGTTGACGAAGACGGTCAAATGAAGACCTGTCTGCTTTAAATAGTAGAGCCTTTGTTATTGTGAACTTACGTTGGATGACCTCAGACCTAAGCATCAAATAAAATTGCAGTGAGGAATTCGGGAAACATGAATTATTTCAAGCTTGGGTTGCCTTGAAAAACTAGAACTAGTCAAGATCTATCATGTGATGATAGGATGTACATGGTAACAACAATATTCATATTCTTGGAGTATCTCCAGAGAAGAAATCAAAATTTGTGTACAGAAATAGGAAAGACAAGACCAAATGTTGTTCAGAAACTAGTTGACTAATGGCCATGTTTTTTGAATCTCTCAAACATTTCAAGAATTATTTGCACTATTCTACTGCAAATGTGAATAGATCACACATGGTTGGATTGCAAACTACAAAATCAGAATACTAATTTTTAATGAATGAGCAGCAAATATTTGAGATAACGGGAAAATTTTATAATTTGTTGCATCACAAGCTAACCAGCAGAAGCAATGCATGCATGTCTGTTGTGAATAGTGCATACACAAACATAAAGAAAACACAACAAACTCAACAATCTAAAAGGAATTTTATAACATACTTGTGCTGTAGATCATTTCTTGCATCAATCAAGCAATTAACGAACTGTCCAACCTGCAATACAAATAGCATGAAGAAGTATATAATTGTTGTTGGGGCAGCGGAAACACACTAACACAAAGATCCAATGAAAGCAAAGAACGCAATCCCACACAAACACAAGATATAACGTGGTTTGGCATTGATCTTTGAGACAAATTCCTAGCAATTGTAAATGCTGATTTAATCAAATCCTTCATAGCTTCCATTCCATGATTCAATGCAAATTTTTTCATAAAATGATTCAATGCAATTGAAAAAACTAAAAAAAAAAAACAAAAACAAAGTTCTTATTTTGGGTACAGCTTTGCATTGCACCAATCAAATAAGAAGGACAAAATCATACACTAGGTCTTATTTTAATATAAACTCCAAACTTGAATCAAATGCAGAACAATAAGGAGACTTAAGTACAAACAGGATAATTTTCTTAGCTTTGCGTGGCCAAGACAAATAAGTAGCTTCCAAGTTTAACGGAATGAAGGTAGAATAATAAAGTTATGATCTATTGATAGAACTAACTCTTCAAGCGCAGTAGGGAAAGAAATCATGTCTCATTCTGCAGGAGGTCAAGAAATTGGTTGGCATGTTATTGTGTTCTATGTTTAGAGGGAGTAAAAAAAAAAAGTACAGGCAACTTTTCAAAATATCAAACCTTTTGCACCATCTGATGAGTAAGAAAAATCTGACAGATCTGCTGGTATGTGCCTGTAGTCTAATTC
>JAOTQH010237396.1:0-13081 GCA_025631255.1 Cornus kousa
TGTTGAAATTTTGGGAGATTGCTTGAAAATGGTTGAAAAATTGCATACTTGAGGTAGTTTTCTCCCAATGCTTGTTTTCAATATTGGTGCCTCTATTATGAGAATTAGCTTAATGTTTATGGGTATCATTTTTGAAAACCTTCACGAGACTTCACTCGTCCACTAAAGCTAACCTAGGGGTTTAAAAGGCTTGTTACATGTGCTAAATGCAATCGTATTCCCTACGAAAGTGGCATTATCTATTTATTGCTTTCTAGTTCATAGTTGTATAGTTATTCATTTCATTCCTTTACTTTGTAGTTCATTACTAGGGACTAGCAATATTTAAGTTTGGGGGTGTGATGAGTGCTGAAAAGTGCACATTTAAATCCTTTAAGCTTGGGTATTCTAGGACCTTTATCTATCTTATTTTACCGCCTTAGACTAATTTCATGTTATTTCCATTTTCAGGCACTTATCCCCAAAATAAGTCAATTTAGCCAAATTAGAGAATTAAAGAAGCAATCTTGAACTGAATGGAAAAAAGGAGCAAAATGGTGGAAAAATAGCATCTTCGATCGATTTGACATTTCTTCGATCAATCTGACAGTGATCAATCTAGCCTCATCAAGATGGATCGAACCCCTTGTCCTTATCCAAAAGAATTCACCATCTTCGATTGATCCAACTTTCCTCAGCTCGATCAAAATCCTTTGATCTTATCCCCACATACCACTTTTGTTCTTCCCCAAAATATCCCAAAAATACCTCGGATTTGTCTTTATTCAAAAAGGCGCCGCCAAGGATGGATCGATCTCGCCACAATTTGATAGATCTCACCAAAGTTTGATCGATCTCATCAAAGTTCGATTGATCAAACCCTCTCAAGTGTGAAATAAAATAAAGTCCAGCTCATTAAAAGTTGGCAAATGGTGCAATCATTGAAGGATCCCTAGTGCACGAGTCTATACCATTGGGTGTGACACTTAAGCTACCTATATAAGGATTTAGAGCCACTTTTACAAAAAAAAAAAATAAATAAATACTTTACAATCTTGCATACTTGGAGATTAAGAAAGGAGAGGCTAGAGATTAGAGACACACACCATTTGGGAGTTCTTCCATTCATCTAGGGTTTCTATCAAGAAGAAGATCATTCCTACCATGGAGATGGCCCTTCAGGGTTGGAGGACTACATCAATGAGTGGCTAAACATCTTCTTGGGGTTAGAGTTAGCCTTAAGCATGCCTTCTAGACCTTGATGTTTTGTATTTTGACAGGATTTGTGTTGTAATTCTTGTCTTGACACTTGATTTATATATAAATCTTGTTTATTCAATAATTTGTGTGGTTTAATATTTCCAATTGATCATTTTATTCAATCCATATGTCTATGTATGCTAGAATAGATGTTCATATGTTTATCTCTAGTTTTTGTGTCGTTGATGCATGTCTATGTGTATTGATGCTATGGATCTAGAGATTGTCAAGGCATACTGTTTAATAGAATACTCTTGTGATTTATTTGATGGTTCATACTCGTTTCTTGATGTATTGTGCCTCTTCCTTAGTTTAATTAGTTTAATTTTCATGTCCTTAGCTTAGTTATAGTGTAGTTGCCTTAGTTTCTTAGATGGGAGGACAATCCATACTTGTTGTTTGATATTCCATGCTTATGAATGCAAGTAGTATTGTATTGTGCTATTCACTAGGTTGCTTAGACAATATATGCTTAATTGGTCATCCATGCTCGTTGAAACAATTAATCACACACTCTTAAATTGCAACACATTTTTCCCTTCATTAATTATACATTAAATGTCTAGAATGGTGATGTTTAGTGATGACCTCTAGACCCCAAGACCTCTCTCTCTTGTTTTCTCTAAATATCATTTAAATTGCTTATTTTACATTGAAATTGTTTAGTTTAGCTTGTAGTCTAATTAACCAAACACACCTCCTTTTGATCACTCGACAACTAACCCTATACATTGTTTCCATTTCAAGCACGCCTATAATCCCTTGGGATGATCCCTACTCACCCTAGCTATATTTTTAGTTAGAGGTAGTATTGGCTTTTATAAATTTAAAACTTGGCCACATTACACACTCACACTCTTTTGCGCATCTTTAGACGTTGGTGCCCGCGACACACCAGTAGTGTACTTCTCTACTTTGATGATGTGAATTGGTTGTGAATTTAAAGGAAGGAATAATGACTTAATTTGATATGTTGTGCTATTCACTAGTTTGGCTAAACAATATATACTTATTTAGTCATTTATGCGGTTGAATCAATTAATGACAGACACTTATTTTATAACATATAATCCCCCTTATCTATTAAGCATTGAGTGTCTAGGAAGGTGATATTTAGTGGTGACCTTTAAGTCCCAAGATCCTTCTCTTATATTCTCTACATTTCATTCTACTTCAATTATTTACTTTGCATCTATTTACTTTACATTGTAGTTTAATTAACCAGTCAAAATATCTTTAAGCACTCGACTTACTAATCTAACGTTGATTTCCAAGCTAAATACACTCCATTTCCCTTGGGATGATCCCTACTCACCCTAGCTATATTTATAGTTAGAAGTGGTAGTGGCAATCTCTAAATTTAAACTTGGCTATATGACACACTTTTAGTGTAACTAGGTATTGACACCACTAAATCTCAATGCGGAACCCGGAGTAAGAGTATCCAATGAATGAGCAGAGGTTTGGTCCCTTTCTTTGCAAGTAAATGTCTTAACGCGGTAGGATCCGTGAAGACAATGACCTTGGATCCAAGAAGATATTAATGGAATTTATCCAAGGCATAGACCATTGCTAGCAACTCTTTCTCAGTTATTGTATAATTCATTTGAGCATCTGAGATGGTCTTACTAGCATAGTAAATGCATAAGGAGTTTTATCCATATGCTGGCCTAAAACAACACCTAATACATAATCGGATGCATCGCACATGATCTCAAAGGGAAGAGACCAATTAGGTGGTTTTATAATTGGAGCAGAAGAGAGTAGTGAACGGAGCTTCTTAAAAGCTTCCAAACATGCTTCATCAAAGTTAAAATTAGTGACCTTTTCAAGAAGATGGCATAAAGATCGAGATATCTTCCTGAAATCCTTAATAAAGCGGCGATAAAAGCCAGCATAGTCAAGAAAAGATTGAATTTGTCTCACCGAAGGGGAGGAGGAAGGCTATGAATTAATTGAACTTTTGCCTTATCAACCTCAATCCCTCATTTAGAGATAATGTGTCCCAAGACAATCCCTTCTTGTACCATAAAGTGACTCTTCTCCCAACTTAAGATCAGATTTGTATCCTTACATCTTTGATGCATAAATGATAGATTATAGAGACAAGAGTCAAAAGAAGATCCAAAGATAGAAAAATCATCCATGAATACTTCAAGAAATTTTTATACCATATTAGAAAATATGGACATCATGCATCTCTGAAAAGTGGCCGGTGTATTACATAACCCAAAGGGCATGCGACGATATGCGCAAGTTCCAAAAGGACAAGTGAAGGTGGTCCTTTCTTAATCTTGAGGATCTACAGCCACTTGGTTATAGCCAGAATAACCATCAAGAAAATAATAGTAACTTCGGCCAGCTAACCTTTCTAGGATTTGATCATTGAATGGAAGTAGAAAATGATCTTTCCTAGTTGCAGAGTTGAGTTTTTGATACTCTACGCACACACGCCAACCAGTGGTGGTGCGTTATGGCACAAGTTCTCCTGTTGAATTTTCAACAATGGTGAGGCCGGACTTCTTTTGAACAACTTAAGTGGGGCTTATCCACTTGTTATCCGAGATGAAGTAGATGATTCCCACGTCTAATAGCTTGATTACCTCTTTCACGATAACCTCCTTTGTGTTAGGATTTAACCAGCACTGCACCTCTTTAGAAGGTGTCGCTTCTTCCTCCAAAAGAATGCGGTGTTTGCAAATGAAGGTGTCAATTCCTTTTAAATTAGCCACCGACCAATCAATAGCTTATTTGTGCTCTTGTAGCACCGCTAAAAGGCTATTTTCTTTGTCTTGAGAAAGATCCGATGCAATAATGACTGGAAGAGTTTTGTTTACACCAAGAAATACATACTTAAGATTAACTGGGAATGGCTTTAACTCAAGTTGAGGTGGAGATTTCAGCGAAGGGACAGGAGGAGTGCTAGAAATTAATGGAAGAGGTTCCTTTGGCACTTTCCAAAAAGAAAATTCTGAGATTGCATTGACTTCAAGCAAAGAATTGACTTCTCTAACAGATTGATCAATATCGTAATTTTTGAAGTCAAAATGAGCAAAGCAAGTTTCAAGAGGATCTTGACTTAAAATAAATAGGAGAGATTCTTCAACCATTTCATCAACGATGTCAAGAGAAAAACACTCATATTCCCCCTGAGGATGTTGGGAAGCACTAAAAATGTTAAGCTTCACCTTCATATTTCCAAAAGAAATATCCATCACCCCGGTTCGGCAATTTATTGAAGCATTAGCCGTAACTAAGAAAGGCCGACCATGGATCATAGGAATATGTTTTATTGGATTATGGACCAATTCAATAACTAAAACCACAAAGTCTACCAGGAAGTAGAAGTTGTCCACCTTGATGAGTACATCCTCAATGATACCACGAGGTTATTTTACAGATCTATCCGCAAGTTTCAAGACAACCGAAGTGGATTTGAGTTATCCTAAGCCAAGTTGCAAGTATACTGAGTGAGGAATAAGATTTACACTTGATCCTAAGTCAAGGAGGGCCTTTTCTATCTCATTGTCTCCAATGACGCATGAGATTGTCGGGGCACCT
Organism: Cornus kousa; assembly: GCA_025631255.1. Lineage (NCBI taxonomy): Eukaryota > Viridiplantae > Streptophyta > Magnoliopsida > Cornales > Cornaceae > Cornus > Cornus kousa. The sequence goes on from JAOTQH010237396.1 coordinate 4,801, forward strand.
GGATCCTTAAACTTCGGAGGTGTATTATGCTGAATGATAGCATTTGCTTGCTCAGTTAACCTCACCATTTTAGGAATATTATTCTTAGAAGTGCGTTTTTGAGTACACAAATCTTTAATTTTTTTTGCATAAGGTGGAATTTGCTTAATGGCATCAAGGAGAGGAATGTTAATCTTTACTTGCTTAAAGACTTCTAACATTTCCTGAATTTTATCACCATTTTTCCCAAAATGTGTGAACTCTATGAGACGTTGAGGAAAAGGAGCCTTGGGCTCATAAGATGTCTTAACATTTTGGATTGGCAGATTTGGAATTTCTGGACTAACTTTCAGATTTTTGGATGAAGAAGTTGAATCCTTGGGAGCAAGAGTTTTAATTTTTTCATCAACCTTATTGTCCACAATTCTTTTACTTGTGGTGATTGCTTGAACTTGCTCAAGATTTTATCCACTCGAAGGAGTGATTTCATCAATCATATATTGCCCTTTCGGGTTCACCACAGGTTGAGCTGGAAGTTTTCCTGTGTCCTTCTTGTGAAGCTGATTTATTGAATTAGCCAATTGTCCCAGTTGGGTTTCAATATTGGCTATTGATTGGGAATGAGTACTAACCAATTACACAATTGATTGCATACCACTAAGAGCAGCCATTATCTTCTTATTGGAGATTACTAGCTCATCCAATTGAGACTGTTGAGAAGGAACTGGATTTTGATTAGAAAAATTCGCATTATATGAAGGAGGATGATAGCTTAAAGAAGTTTGAAATGGCCAGTTCATGGACTGAGAATTAGATTGAGTTGATTACCCATGACCTTGAAATGATGAATTTTGTGGGGCTTGTTGCCTCCACAAGAAATTTGGATGATCTCTCCAACCTGGTTTGTATGTATTAGAATAAGGATTATTTCCTGGGCGAGAGAATATGGCATTGGCCTGTTCTGGTATAGCTTCAGAAAATTGCTTCGGTATGGGACAATCTTCTGCATTATGAAAAGTACTTGTGCAATGTGCACACATAGCACTAGATGAAGAATTTTGAGAAGATGAGAGATGTGGTGCCACAAGCTAAAAAACTTTGTGGGCTATGACATCCACTTGAGAAGATTCCCTAAGAGTCCATAGTTGACACGGATTTGAGGGTTTCACCACATTGGATGTAAAAGTTCTACGAGAACTATGTTGCATGGAATTTTCGCTTATGTTCTCAAGTAGAGTCCATGTATCATCTGGATTTTTGGACATAAACATGCTCCCACACGAAGAATCGATTAATTGTCTATGAGGTTCTGTTAAACCATTATAGAAGGCTTGCACCAATTGCCACTTTGGAATTTGGTGGTGCGGACACTTTTTTAGAAAATCTTGAAGTCTCTCCCATGTCTCATAGAATATTTCCCCTTCAATTTGGAAAAATCTAAGAATGGATCAACGTATTTGATTGGTCTTACTCACAGGATAGTACTTTTTAAGAAATTCTTATTGCAATTGGACCCACGAAGTGATGGAATTTGCAACAAGAAAGTTCAACCAATACTTTGCTCTATCTTTCAAACATAATGGACAGAGAAGCATATGAAGTGCATCTTGGGGGAAGTCCCTCATCTTGATGGTGGAGCAGATTTCCAAAAACTCATCAAGATGTTTGTAAGGATCCTCATTATCAAACCAACAATATTTTGGAAACATTTGAATTGTGGTAGATTTGATCTCATAATGATAAGCCTCAACATTGGGCATGACAATGCATGATGGAGATGTATATGTAGAAGGTACAAAATGATCCCTTGGAGTTATTGGGGCTAAATTTTCATTTTCAGCTCTAGGATTTTCAACTCTAACATGCTTGAGATTATCTTGTTCATCAGTTATATTGTTTACTTTAATTTCAAGTTATCTTATAATTTTAGGATCCCTAAAGTTCCTTCTTTGTTGCCTAAGAGTTCTTTCAAGTAAAGCAATATCAATTGGTTCCTCAAGATGTGATAAAGACGATGATTTATGACCTTCCATTAACTATCAAACACAACAACCACAACAACCCTTCACCAATACATCCACATACATTGATCCCTTTCTCCTCAATTCAACAATAATGAAAATAGATTAAATTGGCCACAACAAGGACCTATGCTTTGAATAAAACAAGAAATTGCAAAAGCCTCGACAAGGGCTAAACAAGGAATAAAATAGGAACATCAAAAACTTACCCAAAGTCCTTAAGACTTAAAATTTTGCAATTAAATCTCCTAGAAAGTCCTTAGTCCCTAGGAACACAAAACATCAAAAATATAAAAATATATATACAATCAAACAATAAAGCAATTTTTAAATTCTGATTACAAAACCATATGCAATCCCCAGCAACGGTGCCAAAAGTTGATGTGTACAAATGTGTACCACTTAAAAATACCACTTATAACAATAACACATACATAGTTGTAGATTAATGCTATAATAGGGGGTAGTTGAACCATAAGGATTGCTATTTTATGGTAAACAGAATTATAAAATTACTTTCTAATTGATAAAAGAAATGATAGTTTGATTGGTTTGTCACTTAACCTATGAATTTAAATTGCATAAAATAGTAAATAAATTGAATAGAATGGATTAAACTTATAAAGAGAAGGCTAGGGAATTGACTTCACCTCAATCTCATAAACATGTTAACTTACACTCAACTTGGGGATAAACAACTATATATATATAATGATGCATAGAAGTATAAAACAACCACAACATCTTCAAGAAGATCATACATTTCAAGAAAAAACATAACCCATCTTTGGTTGGCATGGTTCATCCACCTAAACTAGGTTGTGGTATAAACCATCTTCCCTAGATATGGCCTATCAAGGTCCAAACTGAAATACAAATTAAGACATGTTTACTTGGTTTAGGTTACATCAACTCCCTAGAAAGGAAGTTAGTCTCTCATGGATATGGCAACAACCTCAAGGATTGAAGAAGAGAAGGATTTCCCTTTTTCCCCCATTGTTGCAAAACTCAGTATAAGAACCCTAAGGAAAATCCTCCCCTTCACAATATATCTTTAGGATCCAAAACTAACTACTTTAATTCAAACCTCTGTTCCCTCTTTTTCCTTAGATGAGTTTCAAAACAAAACAACTCGCAAAATTTAAAATCCCACTTAAGATGGAATAAACTCTGGCTTATTCAAAATGGGGGCCCGTAACCTTGCGTCCGGACGTGAAGCATGGCATCTAGACACGAGGCCCTGCTAGTTAGTGTTTGGAAGCCAGTTCCTGCATCCGGACGCCAAGCATGCTGCTTGGCTTCTTCTTTTCTTCTACAGTGTTACTTGTATCCATCGCCTGTTTGGGCCATTTCTTCTTGAAAATCACTTGATGTTAAGGCCCGATATGACTTGTGCACTAAAAACCCTTAAAACCTTATTTTTATTCCTTTTTCACAATTAGACCTGCAAAAATACAAAAACATAAAAATGAAGATAATTTATATACAAAGACCAAATAATGAGCTTAACTCATGCAATTAAGGACGCTTAAATATGCAATATTTGATGCTTATCAACTGGTTCTGTATCAAGAACTAAGAAATTGATCAAAAAATAGAACTTATCTACTTTTATAAGCACATCTTCAATGATACCTCGTGGTTGTCTGACAGAACGGTCAACAAGCTGTAGAATAATTGACGTAGGTTTTAGATTTCCCAAACCTAAGTTCTCATACATCGAGTAAGGAATGAGATTCACACTCACTCCAAGATTAAGAGGTGCTTGCTTTATCACATTGTTTCCAATGATGTAAGAAATGGTAGGAGCACCAGGATCTTTAGCCTTAGGAGGAGTGTTGTGCTGAAGTATAACACTGACTTGCTAGGTGAGACAAATTTTCTTAGGAACTTGGTTTCTTGATTTTCTCTTTTGAGTGCACAAGTCCTTTAGAAATTTAGAGTAGGCATGGATTTTCTTAATAGCATCAAGGAAATGTAGATTAATTTTAACTTGTTTAAAGACCTCCATCATGTCTTGAATTTTCTCTTCTTGTTTGCCAAAGTAAGAGGTTTCCTTGAGACATTCTGGATAAGGCGCTCTTGGCTCATATGCTGTTTCAAGGTTTGGAGTAGATAAAGAAGTGACTTCACCTTAGACTCCTTTGGAACTCAATGGAGCAGTATTTGAGGGAACATCCTTAAGATGTGGAAAATGAAGAATCATACGCCTTTCTTTTTCTTTCTATTTTTCCTCAACTTGGTTATCAACCACGTTACCACTTCTCAATGTAATGATAGCCTAGACTTACTTATGACGAACACTTGAAGGATTAGTTTCATTAATTATGTAAGTCCACCCTTTCAGGTTGGCTACGGGCTGACTAGGCAGCTTTTCATCCTCTCTTCGAGATATAATACTCGTTACCTGCCCAACTTGTGTCTCTTGTTTTGCTATGGCTTGTAAATGAGAATGAAGAAGATGGGTATTTGCTTTAAGATCAGTTAGAGCATTGAGTACTTATTCCTCTAAAGTGGAACTTCTAGGAGGAGGTAGAAGATTAGGAAATTGGGTAGATTGATTCCTAAACTGAGGTGGACGATATATGGAAGATTGATTGAAAGAATTATTTTGGGGCGAAGAATTAGATGAATTCTGGTACTGTCCCTAAGATTGTGGAAACCTTGGCTCTGATTCCACCATGATAGATTAGGACGATCCCTCCAACCAGAATTATAGGTAGAGGAATATGGATTATATGCTGGCCTGGAGAATGCAGCATTTACTTGCTCCTGAGGGATCTCAGATGAGTGTCATCAAGATGTGATGAATTAGCACAAATCGAGCACACTTGCTTTGGTAAAGAAGTATGCGAAGTAGTAACAGGAACATAGCCCGATGATAAGACTTGGTCAAACCTTCGGTTAAACACTTATATTTGAGTGGCTAACACGCTAGATTTCTCAACTTCATAAATAATTTTGACCTTATGGATACCAAGAATATACCTAGATCTAGAGAAAGAAGTGTGCTGTATAGAATTTTCACTTAGGGCCTTAAACAGTTCCCAAGTGTCAGCTGTACTCTTATGAAGGAAAGCTCAATTACTGGACGCATCAACCATGTTCCTATATGGATTAGATAATCCATCATAGAAGATATGCACTAAGTGTCATTTTGCAATATTATGGTGTGGACATTTCCTCAGCAGATCATTATACCTTTCCTATGAATCATGGAGTTTTAACCCAAGATTTAGGAGAACGCCATAATCTCTCTTCTCATTTATGTGGTTTTACCAATAGTGTAATACTTTTTTAAGAATTCATGTTATAATATGTCCGATGTAGATATGGAATTATTTGGTAGGCCATGCAACCATGTTCTTGCCTTGTCCTTAAGAGAGAAATAAAAAAGTCGCATCCTGAGTGGACAACTTGGTAATTGAACACAATTCCAGAAACACATCCAAGTGCTTATAAGGATCCTCTGTTGCAAACCCATAGAATGTAGAAAGCATTTGGATCATAACAGTCTTGATCTCAAAGTAGGAAGCGTCAGACTGTGAAAATTGAAAACATGAAGGGGATGTATATGATGTGGGAATGTAATGATCCCTCATTTGTGGGGGAGCAGGTGTAGGTGGTATACGTGCTCCCAGTGCAATAGTATCATCAACCATGTCTGTCCTAAAGGATTCTCCTAACAAGTTAGAATTCTTTTTTGGTCTTTTAATTCGCCTAAGAGTTTTCTCCAATTCAAGATCGTATTCAAGTGTTGGTTTTAACAAAGAACGTCAACCTAACATGCACGATATCCAATTGCACAAGCCGTAACAAAACGAAAAAATTTCAAGTAAAGAAAATGATAAGAACTCACAGAAGGTTCTGAAATCGAAGCTTCTTATCCTTAGGCGTCTTCGTCCTCGCTGCTAGATTCCTTCACTTCAAAAGAAAAAGAAATAAGATGAAATATCAAAAAGTACGAGGACATATAAATAAAAACAGAACTAATTGTAAACTCAATAAACTATTACACAGTCCCCAGCAATGGTGCCAAAAATTGATATGTTTTAAATTTACCAATAATAAATTACCACTCGCAATAGTACGAATCCTTGTAGGATAGGGCTATATTGAGGGTGTTGAACCACAGAGACTATCATAGTTTATTAAGCATTCAATTAATATGATTTTGATTTAGAGAGAAAAGATTGTTTTATTTATTTGTTTGTCACAAAGATAAATTAAATTTAAACTAAAATAAAAGATAAGTTCAAAGAGAGAATATCTTAGGGATTAACTTTACCACGAACCTCATACTATGGTTAACTGTCCAACCTTGGGATTTCAATAATTATGCATCATATGGAATTAAACTCAATAACATTCATTTAATTCATATTTAAAGAGAGTTGTTCCATGAATTTTAACTAACTATAACCTATCTTCGGTTGGCACGAATTATCTACCTGCATACTTCTAACTAATGTTGTAGTATAACTCATCTTCTAAAGGCATTGTTAAACCAAGAGGGGGGTGAATTGGTCTAATTAAACTTTTTCTTCAATGAAAGCTAAATCAAGTTAACATGAATCAAACTCATAACACAAGGTTTACAAGAAAAACCCTCTCAATAGGAAAAAACCTTAGTTCTTGGCCTTAGCCAATAAAAGCTCCACTAGGTGATGTAAGTTGTTACACACTCAACTGTCTCACTCTTAGTACACTCCTTGTACAAGTAAGAACATTGACTTTCACACCCAGTACACACACACTAGCTCTTCATCTTTACTTGTTATATGCAAATAGTTACTCACTCAGCTGCCCCACTTTCCACACACCTTGTACTAGCTAGAACACTGACTTTCATTCCCTCTACATACACACAAGCAACAATAATAAACACACATGCACCACCCCTGTCCTAAGCAACCTTGCTTGGACTCACAAGCTCTTCCAACTTTGTCAACAAGAGAATAAGGTGTCAAAACATCAAGTACACAATACTTAAGTTGCAACACAAGATAAAAGTGGATACTCAGCTATAAGTATGAAACAGAAAAAATCATAGCTTCTATTCTCTGCAACAAGAGGGAAAGATCAGTCAAACCACAATGAAGCTTCACTTGATGCTCAAACTAGGTTCCCACATCCTTGAATTAGTCAAATACACTTGCTTGTATAGATATCACAAGTAGATGAGCAAGGCAGAACAAAAACAGCTTCCACAAGGTAAAAACCCTAAAGTCAAGGGTAATAAAGTAACTTCACAATGTAGCTCCAAGAATAGCCTGCAATGAACTTCTATAGCTCTGTATAGCCAATATACACTTGCACAAATGACTTTCACAATGAACTCAGCAAGTTATAACAATATCATTTCACAAGAAGCTTAAGCCACAATCTCAAGGGTAGAATGGTCTCTTCACAATGTAACTTCTGTTCAGGCCTGTGAATGGATCCAATAGCAGTATATCACAAAAGTACACTTACTCAATAGATAAGATCAAGATAAGTAGCAAGGTATAGCATGGTTATCACAAATTGAGCTAAAACCTCAATAAACCTTAGCTTTGTAGCTTCAAAGATTAAAACTGCAAACTAGCTTTAGAACCTGCTCAAACTTCACTCCCTCAGTCTTCAATAGACCAAATATACTTGCTCAAATGTTTAGAACAAATTAATAAGCAAGGTATAGACTTGTAAAAGATCAAAACAGCTTATTCACAGTTTAAAAGGCAGTTTTCAGTCTTTGTAAAACACCACCTTGAGATAATTCGAAATCTCTTCAAACAAGGGCTCTCTCAGCTTAAAAATGATGTATCACATTTGATTTAAAGCTGGGATAAGATATACACTCAAGGACAAAACAATGAAGCACAAACAGTACCAATTTTAAGGCTTAAAGCAGGTGTATTTTCAGCATCTGCAACTTTCTGTTTTGAGGGGTAAATTTGTAATTTTGAAACTGAAAACTCTTGAATTTAATTCTCACAATTTTTTTTCATCATATTACACTTTTTTAAATCATCATAATTCAATTTACAGCAAGTTAATATCAAATCTCAGTCCAAAGAAGACTTCACAAGACAGTTTCTGCTGCAGCCCTGTTATGAGGGTTTTTTTTGTTTTTCACAGTACAACAATCTGGATTTTGGTTCTATCAAGAGTATATTAGCTGTGTAAACATACTCATATAAATAACTCAACAAGCACAACAATATATTACAATTTCAGTACCCAAAACAGATTTGTAGAACTGATATAAGCTGAAACTAGGGTGGTTCACAGTACCAATC